>CM035439.1:138603351-138750851 GCA_020310875.1 Ceratopteris richardii | reverse complement strand
GCATTCCAAAGACAGAGATAGGACACCTAGAGCAAGGAAACTTAGGAGGAGAACCCAGGACACCTCATGGCAAATCCATCTTGACTAGAATCGTCAACCCAGAATGGATCCCTCAAGATAAAAAAGGCATTGAAATATTCTTGAATAGGGATATGGATGAAGCCTTTTGGAGATTTAAACCAAATCAACCCAATGAAGTAGGCCGATTCACAATATATGAGTTTAACAATCTTGAAAAACCAAGCAAAGTTGTCTATTTAGATAACACGTGAGAGAATGTTCATAGTAATGGAGCACGGTAGGCATGCTTACACTTGGAAAGGTGAACTAACTTTCCCTCCACCAAGGTCTAATGTGTCTCATGGCCAACCAGGAGCAGATCATTTCACGCTTATGGAACCCAAAAGAGAAAAACTAGAGATAGACCTGAAGTGAGCTTTGCAAACCCCTTAGGTAAAGATCGATCAGGAATGGAGACTAAAAAAACGAATGAGGAGAGGCATAGAAATCCAAGACATCAAAGATGCATGGATGAGTTTCCCTTAGCAAGACCTAGAGAAAACCCTAGGATTTTGAGGCCTACTCTTTTGGTTAAGTCCATGAAGAAATACTTTAATGGCACTAGAGATCCATACAATCATGTAGCAGAGTTTAGACAAGTGTTAAGAGTTGAACAGGTTGATGAATTGTTCACTCAGTATAATGCCTTCGGTCTAATGCTCAAAAAAACCACCTTCACATGGTTTCAACCACTACATCAAGTTCAATTCAAGAATATTGAACAATTGTTAGAAACGTTCATCACTGAATTCTCTAAGTGTGGTATTAGGTACAACACCTCATTCCTAATACATACCTTTAAGTAAACACCTCAAGAAACTATCTGATTAGCTAGAAGAAGGTTTAGGAAATACTTGGAAAGGTGTCCTATTCCAAAGTCCCACAACAACCAAACAAGTGGCCTTATTTTTGGATGGTAGGGTATTTCTGGATGCTCATGCCCCTTCCACCTAGGGTTTTCACTACCCACTTCCCTTTCATCGACTCTTTGTATTTTTTTATTTTTTTTTCGCTTTTCAACTGAATTCCATGCTAGTTCACCACCACCTCTGAATTGATGGACATAAATGAAAAACCACTCAAGCCTAACACGAGCTCACTCCGACAAGATCGCTCATCGTCGACATGCTTCAGGACATCACAAGTAGTTGCACAGCCTAAGAACCAAAATGAGCACCTCCCAAAAGTTCGCAGACGAGCAAAGCCACTAGCACGCTTAGATCCCTCAAAGTCCAAGTCTTCCACAGGCACGTCATCGCCAAAACCCTAGCCGAGCTTAAGCTTTGATTCGACATGCCTCATCAGGAGTCCACACAATCCCAGATCCCCACAACACATACACATACCATCCGAGCATCATGCTCTCTCACCTCTCTTTTGTCCCCCCTCGAACGAGGAATTTTTCTCATTCATATTTTTTCACATTTTTCTCTCTTTTTTCATCATTTTTTTCACATATTTACTCACACTTGTCAGCCGACGCCGAAGCTGGATGTGACTCATGGACTCGACCACCCGATCGAGTTTGTTCAAACCACCTACCAACCCAACGTAGCGCGCCATGCGAAACCGACGTTGGTTCCTGGCTCATGGACTCGACCACCCGATCGAGTTTGTTCAAACCACCTACCAACCCAACGTAGCGCGCCATGCGAAACCGACGTTGGTTCCTGGCTTTGACCACCCGGCCAAAGTGGGTCCACCCACCTATCGGCCCACATAGGCACGTAACCACACGCACACATATACAAATATACACTTTTTTTTTTTAATTCCTGCATCTCGAGAATTAGGAGACAAAAGAAGCGACATTTTCCCAACCATCCCAATCAGGATGCACATACATATATCCCCCCATGGACATCCTGATGAGACACATATCCTCTCTGCTGCTACTCAAGCCAAAATCCGGCCACTAATGCCATGGTCAACTTTTCCTCTCGAAACCCGCACACACTAACTACTTTGTCGACCTAAAACCTCAAAAAGTTTCACTTCAATCCTAAGCATACAACAGACTTGATCCGCCCGTCCTCACATCTCAGACTTGCAATCCGCAAAGCAACCCTAGTCAGACTCAAGCCATCCTCACCGACATCCATCTCCTCGTCTCTATTTTTTACCTCCAACCTTTGCCTCGCAGAGATTCCACCTGACCTGATAGATGACACGGAAAGCTACCATTGGTCGTTGTACTTCTTAGTGCTTCAAGCCTCGCCGCTAGGTCTCTTAATCCTTGTTTGTTGTGCTCAATATCACTCTGATATTGGAACAGGTCAGAGTCAATGCTTCGGAACCGATTCCATATTTGCTCCATCTCTTTATCCTCTCTCACCCTTTTTGCAGATCCGAGGGGAATATCCTCCCTCTTCTCAACTCGAACGATCAACTTCTCGACTTCCTCTCTAATCGATCTTTCTTCCCAAATCCTACTCATATTTTCTACATCTAGATCATCTACCTTCTTTCACAATTCATTCTTCGTTCTTTCTAACTCCGTTCCGAACACATCCAACCTATCCAACACCGCTTTCAACTCTTCCTCAATTCTCCCTATTTTTTGGTCCCCTTCTACACAATTCCGTCTCTCATCGTCTCTCTGACTCATCCATCTATCGAGTTCCCTTTCAACCTCCCATTTTCTTTTTCTACCCATCTCACTTTCTCATCGTTCTCTACTTGAGCACTTTTCATTCTTTCTAACTCCAGGTGGAACTCTTCCACTACCTCACCGGCTTGGTCATCATATCTACCGGTCACCTCTCGCAATTTCTCGATCTCCTTTTCCATTCCGTCGACTTTCTATGCCAGGTCATTATCATATTTAGGGGAATCCTCCTCGATCCCAATGCTATGGCAATCGGCTATCATCAAGCCAGTTCTTAAGTCTAAGATCACGTTCTCATGCTCAGACCTCGCAAGGCCTTCCCTCAAGCTTTCGTTCGCTTTCATCTCCCTGCTTCAATTCTCCACAACTTGCAATTGTTCTACACATTTCACGACGACCTCTCCTAACCTTGCTTGACTTTCCTCAAGCTTTTCTACCTTGGTCCTCTCGCTATCCCGCTCTATCCGAAGCAAATTCACTTGACATTTCAGGATCTCTACAAGTTCCATCAAAGCTTGATTCTTGGATTCCCCATCCTTGTTTCCGTTCCCTCTTGAGGTCTCTGTCGACGAAGCGACTCCACTCATGTCAACTTCCACATAAAAAGAGGACAAACACCTATCGGATTCATTCCTTGCAACCTTTATGTCATTCACCTCTTTTGAACCACACACGTGCTCGCATAGCCTCTTCTTCCCACATTCTACACATCTAGGGACAAAGTCCAATGGACTTGACACACGAGGGTAGAACTTTGCAATATGTCCCACTTTCTCACAACACCAACACCGAATATAATTCGAGATTGGACCAACCCAACAACATTCATATGCATTGCTTTGCATTGAGCATCCACACTCTCTTCGACTTCTAGTCTATTCTAGGGTCATTGTCGTTGGGCTTACCTTTTGAACATTTACGACTTGCGTACTTTGCGCCATATTTCTACCTAAGCCAGCACACTCAATCTGGGCCGACGGGCTGTGCCGCACAATTGGGGCATCGAGCGTACTCGTGGCACGACTCTATGAGGAGTGCCAAGCCAACTCCCTAGTAGGATCGCCAAATGTTAAGTCCTAATGCCCAAGCGAAATATGATTATGCAAGCCTTTATTCTGCTCAAACACCTCGGAATCGATCCACTCTCTTTGCTTTAAGTCACCAAATAGTACTTGAATGTATCCCAAGCCTCCCCTAAATCATGCGCTCTTGTTCCACTTATTTTGTTCCACTTATTTCCTGTTCCTTTCTGTTTGCTTACTCTTACTCTTAGCCTATCTGTCTCCCTCTCCCACTCTCACATACACACAAGAACGCACCAAACCTCTTCACGCACGGTCAACAGTTCACAAGCACAGTGCATTTGGATTCCTATTCTTTCTCATTCAATTTTTTTCTTAAGACCAAGAGCAACACTCTCCACAACACACATATTAAATAGACATACTATCGTATACAAATATGCACAAACCAACAAGTAATTCGGAACAACTCCCAAATTTACTTCTCTTTGTTTTGCTTGCGTTCTGCCCCATTGTAACACATAGAGTGGCATTGACACACACGTTCATACATATTCCCGGAGATGATCATGAGTGCAGATATGAGTGCCTCTATGTAAGTGTCAAGAATAGAACAAACAACCTGAGAACGTATTCATGCATCTCTTTTAACCAAAGGGAGAAAGATTAAGTGCCCTGAATCGAGAGCACCTCCATAGCGGTATTATTTGAGAACAATATATCAGCAGCTAAATATCTTCATTAGCCATGCAGTTCTTGCACCCAAGACAAATCATCGTTGTGTAATTAGATAGAATTTTTATCCGCTGCTCACAAGGTATCAACTTCTTTGGATAGTAGAGCACTTTTATTTGCAATTAAAGGTCTAGCAGCTAACCAATGTCCGTAAAACCAGTGTCAAATTTGATGTTGGACACTATTACCTAGCAGCACAAGCCTCAATACAAACACCAAAGGTTTAAGTGGTGTTTCGTGCCATGCACCTGCAATTACGCATATACATACATGTGCGTTCGCCTGATTAACACATACAAAGGAAAATCAACTCTGCCATTTTCTCTTCAAGAAAGCCCTTTCGGAATCACACACACGATTTATGCGGCTAGTATCCTTAAAATGTGCATGTATACTTGCCAACCATCTACAGTTTCATGTTATTAAGTATGGAAAGAACACACAATTCTTATGAGCGATCAGTGGATATGTGCATACTCAATAGCTTAGCTACCTACCTTTCAAATTACGAAGAGAAGCTACTCGAAATGGTTGCACTTCTTTAGACCAATGGAGTTTTCATAGGATTTAACCCAAGTGTAACTACCAGGTTTATGAAATGCAGGATAACCGAGTGGGAGCCTCACAGACAACCGTCGCCTCTTTTCAAGTATCTTGACTGCTGGCCCAATTTCAACGTAGGTGTATAGCACTAAATGGTTTTCAAAGGAAGAACTTAATAGAAAACAAACCTGTTACAGATTGCTTAGTACTATTCAAAGCAATTGGGAGAGAGTTCCGACAAAAGATCAACATCAGAAAAGCATAAGAACACATCACAGTCTTGATGGACAAACAACACCTCAGCGATGTCTCAAAAAGGAAGAAAAAAACTCAACATAGTCCAGGATTATTCCAGCCACAATCGTCCTGATGCAACTAACGCATTTGATAACAGTACGGAGAAAAGACAAATTGCTCACTATGATGATGCTCAGATCGATTTCTTTCTAATGACAGCAACAGCACGAGTCAATTTCATAATAGAAAGGATTTCAGAACAAACTTCTCATGCATATTATGAGGCCTTTGCGTATTGACCTCCTCGTCCCTCTTGAACACAAGAAATCTTGAAACAGAAGCTAAGAGTCCTCTACTGAAGGTTGTCACTTCTCATCTTCCTTTCGCCCTCAGTACATGGTTTCCACGATGTCATCCATGTCAAGCTATTTTGGTATCATTAGCAATGTTCTATCCTTCCACAGTCCTTGCGTCTGCTAACACCCACAGATTTGACACTCGGATGAGCCCCCAGCAATGAGAAGAACTTTCGCTCGTATTCCCCTTCTGTGCTCAGCATTTCTCCTCAAAAAGGTCACCATTATTCCCCCCTTTGCTCTCTTACTACTGTCAACAACCTCTCGAGGAAACTCCAATAATCCCCTCTTGACCTAGTTCTTCATTGACGCCTGCACGCGCTGATCAAATAGAGAGAAAAATGCCCCTCCCTCCTTCTTCAGCTTCAAGTTAATAGCCCCCAACAGATAGAACTTGCCCACTGCCCTCTCAATCTTGCACACACAGAGAGAATGAGGAAAAAACCCCTCTGCTTCCTCCCGTTCACTACCACCCTTCGCACCCTCTCCACCTCCTCTGACACCCGATAGCTGTCTCGTCTTACAAATAAAACCACCCTCTACTATATCTTCTTTTCGAGCTCCTTCCGCCTAGCCGCCTGCATCTTTGAAATGCACAAGTATATAGCATACTGACCGAGCTTGTTGGCTGGACCCCTGTAGCTCAATGATGAGTAGCACCTCCTTTAATGTCAATCCGAGAAGACGTGAGGATGGTATGAAGACCTCGAGCAAGTGGCAGCACAAGTGCGTGAGTGAGAAGCACACTAGCATGCACACACATACACACACACGAGCACACACGGCAAGACAAAGAGTGAGAATCAATGGAGCTTTTAGATTACTTTCAAAATGCTCTTACAAGTTCGTTTCAATTACAATCTAACCTCAAAAATGAGCCCTCTAGCTCTTTTTATAGTTTTTGACTAGCTTTTGGCCCTGTCCAAACCTAGTGTCCGGCCTAGTTAAAAATTAGGTTCCAGGGCTTATTTGGGGGCTCAAACGAGATCTAAAAAATACGAAAATTGGTACGCAACTACTTCTAAGGCTCCTCAAGCTCAAGGACTCCTTGGCTTGCACAAAATGGAGCTACAAAAATGTGAAATGAGATTTTCAATGATTGTTAGTGATAAAAATCACTGTTGTTGTAGGGATTTCTTCTAGTGATCTGCCATACATATCTTCAAGCTCCCTACTTGCTCTTCCTCCCGGCATGTCCATCTCTTTGATTTGCATTGATGTCTTGAAAAAATATTGGCCTACTTGCCAGATCTTCTTTGACTGCCCTGTTTGCTTGTGCTGTCCCTTCGCTCTGACTCCCTTCTTTGACTTTCATGTCTTGTACGTCCTGGTGTACCAAGGCTACTGCCAACACCCCCCCCACTCTCGCGTCTGTTGCCCCTGACAGACCCTTGTCTAGCTGCTTTTTGGACGTAGTATTGTACAACATCGGCGGCGAGGTGGTGTTCTTCTAACCTGAGTCCCCTTGCTAGATCTGTCAGCAATGCATCCCAATTGACTGGCCCTGGGACATCTGGATGTGGCACCCGTAACTGTTCTGAGTGAATGGTTCGCTCCACAGCAAATAAATGGAGGAGATGTGAGGGTCTGGGTACAAATATTTCTGAGTGGTATTCCCAGAACCCTGTTATGAACATCTCTTCGAATGTTTGTTTAAAGCAGGCTGGGAGGTATTTTATTCTGGCGTGCCAAGCATATATCACCTCTATGGAAGGAGTGGTGCTCATGTCATAAACTAAATCTTGGTTTCCTGTAAGGAATCCGACGCCTGAGAAGTGTGGGTCCTTGATATTCTTGAATGTCCTGAATGTAATAAGCATTAACTCAAAAATTTTCATGCACATCTGGGCCATTACATCAGGGGTATTCCTTAATCGGATGCTCCAGTGCCGTATAGTGGAAATCATGTAATTGACGGTGGGAGGCCCTTGAGGGGGTGCTAGATAGACGTAGTTTAACCATTTGGCGCAGCCCTTGATATTCTTGACTGCAATGGTAAACTCTGGCCATGTGCGTCTGCGGAGTACAGGAACATAACAAGGGTTATATTTAATAAAAAGAGGCATATTCGTCCAGGTGCGAACCATCTCCGGGTAGGTTTCGAGGAGTCGGATCCTCCAAGTGGGTTGATGAATGGATCCTTTTTGAGCGCTCGCTGGGATGTCATCTGGCCCAAATTGTGTAGCAAACATTGGAGATTTGCCACATCTTTGTTGGATTTCTGCATTATAGTCCGCCAGGAGTATACAATATGGCACGTATTGATCATCATTGGTTCCGATCCATCTATGGTGGGACATGCTGCGGAAGTATTCTGATTTAATAATAGTGTCCTCTATCTTTGCCATAGATTGGATTTGAACTGCCACTCGATCTTCATGAGTTGATGCCGTTTTCTCTAGTGTTTGGAGCCACTCAGGTACTTCAATTTCTAACGTATCCATCCCTTCTGCGGTTTGCTCACCACCTGGCATTGGCATAGGAACGTAAGGTTCCTCATACGTCTCATCTACCTCGATGGGTACCAAATCCTCGGGTTCTGGTTCGACAACTGGAGAGGGTTGCCTTTCATGTGTGAGTAATCGTGCCTGTAATTCGGCCACCTGCTCTTTCAATGTCTTGACTTCCTCTGAAGTCGTGGCCGTTTCTGTGATTTTGGGTGCTGTCTGTTGCTCTTGGAGTTGATTGCGCAGCGCATCACGTTCCCTTTCCAAGTCATCATGAGCTTCTAATAGATCTGCATAGCTGTCCAAGATGGTCTTCATTGTCTCTGAGGGCACAACTTTAAACTGCTCTGGATCAATTTCGTGTGGAGAGCCTTCCATTGCTGCTTCTAGATTTGCTTCATTTTGCTGCTGCAGTCTCTTGTTTTCTTCAAGGGTGGCCGCCATGTGTTTTCTGAGAAGTGCCAGGTTACGTCGGACTTTGAGATTATCGGCTTGGTATACCTCGAGCAAAGCTTCTAGTTGTTTGACACCTGATTCTGTCGATGGTTGGGGTGCCTCCAATAATGTTTGGTGAGCCTGCTCAAGCGTCGTGTAGTGTTGATTCAGTTCTGCATTTTCTGTTTGTAGAATGTGAAATTGTCTTTGTAAGTTCTGATGGTGCGTTTCCAGTTGCTGATACCGGTTGTCCAGAGCTTTGTACTCATTCTGGAGCTGGTATACACATTGGTTTAATGCTAAAAATATGTTATTTACATTAAATAATGCTGGGAGGGGTGAAGATGCAGGGGGAATGGGGGCGGGAATGGGAGAGGTGAATGATGTGGATGTAAGTGGAGATGTGGGTGGAGGGGGTATGGGTGATGAAGGTGGCATGGGGGGAGGGAGTGGTGCTGTGGCAGGTGATGTTTCCATCGTGTCAACTGTTTGAGTGACGGTGTAGATGGGAATCGTGGGTGGAGTGGATGTGACATCGGTGAACAGGGTGGTGAAGGTGGGCATGGTGACTCCCCCGAATTGGATTCCCGGAGAGAGTGGAATGCCCATGACAATGGTAGTGGTAGTGAACGTGGTAGTGCTAGTGCCCTGTGGTGGGGTAAATTGGGTAGTGCGCGGTGGGGATGGTGGTGACAACGGTGCTTCTTGATATTCTTCTGATTGCGCTGCCTCGCCTGGTGCTGATGTATTGATGTGAATTTGCTTCCCGGACCTCCTGGGACGAACGGGAACCCTTTTCTCAAACCTGTGAATGTAGGCCACTGCCTCATGAATGGCCTCATCCAGTCCTACGGCGTCGGCATGAAGGTTCATGGACTCAATGAACAACTCGTCCACACCTTCCTCCGCTAGCAAGTCGTTCATGAGCCTTTTGCCCTGTTCTAGAGACATCTGATGCTGTTCCTGAACCAGTCGCATGGTTCAATATAGTCTCTTGATTTGTGCCGAATATGCTGGGGCACTTGCTAACTCGGAGAGTTCGTCATATTCTTGATGTTGTTCTTCGTCGGCTTCTTCTTCGTCTCCTCCTGCCTCTTGTTCATCTACATCGACTTCTACAACTTGTGGTTGGGTGGGGGCCGATGTTGTTGTTTGGGGTTGTGGTTCCTGAGCTCGCTCTGCTTCAGCTTCGAGGTTAGAGTCATAGATTAATCTGGCAATTTCTTCATCCGTGAGGTCCTCAAGAGTAAATCCCTGTGGAAATTCCAAATCTGATGGAATGGGTGGAAACACCAGATTAGGCCCCTCTGTGCTTGGTCTTGGTAGCCGGATTGTGAATGGCCTAACTCGTCGTGTCTGGGGAGGGGTGATTTCTGGTGTAGCGGTAGCTCCCCTTGGTTGAGCACAGGGTAGTTGGACTCCCCCCCTCATCTTCTTTGATGGGGGACCTGCTGCTGATAGTCTTCTCTGGAATTCTTGGACTCGGGACCATACGAGTGCCCGCTGAACAGGCACGTCATAAGCCAAGCATCTATAGATTATTCTGGTCAGAGCACAACACCCGTGGAGTACATTCTTCTGTTTCTTGTTCCACCTTTGATGCGCTAGGTGGATCTGATCGATGATCCAGTGGGGCACATTGATGGGAAGGCTTTCTGTTTCTGCTAGATATAAACTGAACCATATTTTTTTCGGGGGCATTGTGAATCGTTCCTGGGCGGGGAAAGCAAAATGTTGCATGATGGTTCGCAGGTGAAGCGCAATGGTAGGTGTCATCGCTACCATATCCTTCAACTTATTAAGATCCTTGTGCTTCATTCGACCTGGGACCATGGTTTCCTTTTCTGTTGGGATGTGCATGCCATACATACCCAATGCTTCTCTTACCAGATTGAGGTTCAACTTGAACCTTTTAAGCTCATTACCCGGCAGCAGTGATGGCAACACAAAGGTGTTGTCGCCTCCCTTGGCCCTGCTTGGCGTGATGGTACTGATCAGATATGAACATCGTAAAAAATCCGGCTTTGGTAAGTGAGTCCTGAAATAACTGTCCACACCCGCTTTGATCCAAACTGATCTCATGACTTCGGCATTTTGGTAGCTTTCAAACTCGCGTGTGAAAAAGTGGTATCGACCCCATTTGCCATTGAACTCCAATTCGGCTTCCCAGAAATAGGTTCCATCGCCCAGTGGTCCAGCAACATCACTGAACCAATGCGCATGCTTACCTACTTGAGAAGTGTGCCCTTGAGGAGGATCCTGAATGGGGAGCACATGCACTGCTTGAAGCTCTTGCGGTCTTGCGGTGAGACGTGGCTCAAGGAGAAGTGTTTCTATGTCCACAATCTGGGCACCAGATCCGGCTTGAGAACTGGTACCTGCTTCTGCCATGGCCCTGTTCGCTGGTTGGTTCTGTGAGAATATAGAACCAAGTGTTAACATCGTAATGGACAGAATAAATCCGTTGTTGCCCCCTTTACAACATTAACATGAGGTGGATGGTGAGTTAGTGGTTAGTAAGTGCATGAAGACAGTGTGTGTAGTTAGTGTTTGTGTTGTCCTAGGAGACTACTGCAGTTAGTAAGTGGGTATGAATTTACAAATTGGGGTCGGGGGGTTTATTACAGGCCCTAGGCTGCCAAATGCAGTGAGTGGGCTTTGCCTTCGGTTTCGGAGAGTCTCTACAGAGCTTTCTCGGTGTCGTGTTTTGAAAACGAGGCCTTTTTGGGACCCATTTACAATTGATTACATGCATGCTCTTGGGTCTTGGTGTGTTCTTGAGCGTTGAGAACGAGTGAATACTGGCAGTGTGCGTAGCTGCGTTATGCTGGTTAGGTTGTGTCCTCAGCGTAGCTGCTTGTGCCATCAAACAAGCCTTAGGCACCCAAATTTGTCTTGATTGTGGGCTAGCCTTCATCGACTTCTTGGGCACCCAAATACATGTCACGTTAGTAGAAGAATTTCCGAAAGACTTCTTATTAGTGTCGTGTCGTTGGTTACTAATAAGAAGCTTGGCTCGGGTGGTTGGCTTGAGTGCAACCGGGTGTTCGCCTTTCCGCACCCACACTTGTTTCACTTGCTGGGACATTTTGCTGCGTAGGTACTTTGGATCCCCGACATAGGTAGTACTCTGCTTCTTCGGCCTGTGATCCACCTTGGTTTGTTGCCTTCTTCTGGCCTTTGGAAAAGAAGGGAGTTCCTTTGCATCCCGGACTCCTTTTTTGTGAATATCCTTCCTCTGCAACACATAGTTTTGGACAAGAGCAGCATGGTCAACTTCATGTGCACCCCTGGAAGGACCAGGAGTCTGTGCCTTTCCTAGTTCCTTGAGTGCTCCATTGTCTAATTCTACTGTAACTCGACTATGATTGACCCATACCTGAAGAAGTCCACTTCTTAGGTTTAAGTTGACTGCTTGATCATAAATCCAGTCTTGACCCAAGACAAGAGGTTCAGTGAGATCCTCATCCTGACACACTAGTACTTTAACTGTCATTGCCTCATCATGAAGGTAGAGGGGGAGTTCCACCTCGCCCATGCAAGGGGTTTCCACGCCTCCCAATCCTATAAGATATGCCTCCACAGGATTGACAGTTAACTGTAACTCTTGACAGTAAGACATTCTAACAACACTAGTGGCGGCACCTGAGTCAATCAAGGCTCTTACAGTCCTTGCACTCTTTCCTTGTCCTATATCTAGGGTTACGAAAGGACGTCGATCAGTTATCCTAGGTGAGCTGGTTCCTGCGACTTCACACATTGCCATATGATATCCTTGATCTGCATAGTCATTTGTCCTAGGCTGCTCTCTACCTTGCCTACGTAATTTCATCCTTCTAATGCGTTCTAAAGCTTCTGCTTGAGCTTCTTCCCGCACTCGCTTTTCTTCCTCTTTGCGTTTCTTAGCAGTGTTGAGTCGGCTAAGCATTTCCTCCGTGAGGGGTTCCTGATACAGCTTGACTCTGCACCCGCTAATATAATTTGGGAGAACATCACCCTCTAATGTGGCCAATTGTACTGCTCCGCTCGTGGAGATCCTATTGATGATCATAGGTCCGTAGCCTCTCTTTTCTAGCTTCCTCGCGTGTTGTTTTAGTGTATAGACTAAGACTAGATCTCCTGCTTTCAAGCCTTTATCCTTCACGTGGGCATCGAAATATGCCTTCTGTCTCTTCTTGGCTGCATATATTCCTGCAGCGGCTCTTAGTCTTGTTTCCCCTAATCGTTCAAGGTCAAAGATCCTAGAGGAGAGTTCGTGACCTGTCCATTCGTGCTCTTGTGCTACTTTCAACGTAGGAATCAGGAAATCCAAGGGTAGCACAGCGTTTTGACCGAATACCATCTGAAAGGGGGTGGCTTGGAGTACCGTTTTGTAGGCAACTCGGTATGCCCAAACAGCATGGTGTAGCTATTTGTCCCAGTCAGAGCGTTTAGTGTTCACTAATTTCGTCAGTACATTGCATAGTATCTTATTAGTGCTCTCAGCTTGCCCATTAGCTTGAGGGTGATAGGGGGCAGACTTCTTGTGTATTACCAAGAATTCTTGGAGTAGATTTTCAATCACTTCGTTCAAGAAATGAGTGCCTCTATCACTTACAAGCTCTATGGGTAGCCCATATCTCGTGAATACATTCTCAAACAAGAATTTGGCAGTTGTTTGAGCATCGTTCTTGGTCGTAGCCTTTACCTCTACCCACTTGGTGAGATAGTCTGTTGCAACAATGATGTATTCCGCATGAGACCCTTTAGTTGGGGGATTAATAGGACCTACGAAGTCTATTCCCCACTTAGAGAATGCACGTCCACCCATCATAGGTTTCAGTGGCATCTCATCTTTGCGTATAGGATACTGAGTCCTTTGACAGACATCACACCGTTTCACATAGGTATGTGCATCCATGTGAAGGGTAGGCCACCAAAAGCCCGCAAATAGGATTGCCTTGATCACCCGATCTGGTCCAAAGTGTCCTCCTGCTACACCTTGGTGAGCAGTTTCTAAGATCTTAAGATACTCACTTTCATGGACACATAGCCTCAGGTAACCATCCTTACCACGCTTATATAGATTATCACCAATGAGTGAATAATCCTGGGCTTCTTGTTCTAAACTCCTTTTCCTAGCCAGAGTCATGTCTGGAGGGAATGTGTTTGTCCTCAGGAATGATACTAGTGGTTCGCTCCAATCTGGCACAATGGATATTTGATAAAGAGTGGCGTGTTCCACTGGTGGTTTAGTGCAACAGATTGGGCATTCCTTGCACAACTTTTGGACATCAGCTTCCATAGTTGGCCAATGTACTCCGAATCTCTTTAGAGTCTGTAAAGTTCGTTGCTTTGAATGGTGTTGCTCTAACGCACCTACATGTGCTAATTGCAACCATTTAGCGTACTCATCCTCTTCTACGCAACAAGCCAAGATCCCTTGATCTGTGTGCTTGTACATGCTTCCTGCCATGATGTGGTACTTTTGGGCTTTTACAACCTCTCTATTCCGTGTGTTTACCACTGGATGGTTAGGCCCGTATGTCAATACTGGTACCAATGGCTTAGCCCACTGCGGTACAACTTCCAAATTAAACAAGTAAGCATCAGGAAGGTCATCTGGCACTCCTTGTGGGGCTTCTCCCGATGTGAGCCTAGAGAGATGATCTGCTCTCAAGTGAGTCCTACCTTTTCTTACCACCACCTCAAAGTCATATTCCATTAGCAAGAGAAACCATCTCACTAATCTTCCTGTATTGCATGGCTTGTTTACGAGATATAACAATGCCTGATGATCAGTAAAAAATTTAAACTTATTTGCAAGCAAATAGTGTCTAAATTTCTTGACTGCATATACCATGCCTAATCCTTCTCGCTCCGTAGTGGTGTAATTCCGTTCAGCCGCATTCAATTGTCTACTGGCATAGGCAATTGGAAGATCCATATTACCTTCACCAGTAGGTTGTGCAAGCACACTTCCAATGGCATAATTGGATGCATCCACATGAACATGGAATGGCTTATTCCAATCTGGTGTGGTCAAGATTGGTGCTGAACATAATCTTCGTTTAAGCTCCTGGAAGGAATTCTCACATTCATCCGTCCACTCAAAGTTTGTCAGAAGTCCGTACATGGACTTTGCAATGACAGCATACATATGTATAAATCGTCGATAATAACCACAATGCCCCATGAAAGCTTGTACTTCCTTGACATTCTTTGGCCTAGGTAGCTCTGCTATGGCTCTCACTTTTTCTTCGTCGGTAGATATGCCATTCTTTGACACTATGTGTCCCAGAATCTTGCCTTGCCGGACCATAAAAACGCACTTTTCTGGGTTCAGGCAGACTTGATAGTCTCTACATTTGTCAAAGATTTGTCTGAGTTCAGGAATATGGGTTTGTCTAACATTGGAATGAGCACAAAGATCATCAACATAGACTTCTAAACTCTTCCTCAAGAACTCCTTAAACACATGGCACATCAGCCTCTGGAAGGTCGCGGGTGCATTGGTAAGCCCAAATGGCATTACTCTAAAAGCAAAAATGCCCCATTCTGTGGCAAAGGCTGTCTTATGCTGATCCTCTGGAGCTATGGCTACTTGGTTGTAGCCCGAAAATCCATCAAGGAAGCTGTACACTTCCTTGCCTGCCACTCTTTCTAAGAGATGCTCTGTGATGGGAAGCGGATAGTTATCTTGGATTGTGGCGGCATTAACCTTTTTCAAGTTAATGCACACACGCAGCTTGCCATTCTTCTTGGGCACCACTACGATGGGGGATACCCATTCAGTGTGCTCAATTTCATAGATAAATCCAGCTTCGACCAATCTATCTATCTCTTCCTTGATCTTAGCAGCATAGTTATCGTTATATGTATAAGGCTTTTGCTTAGAGGGTTTAGCATCTGAGGTCATGGGAATAGTGTGTGAGCATATGTCCGGGTCAACCCCTTTCAAATCCTTGTAACTCCAAGCGAATACATCTCTGTATTCTCTTAGCAAGGCAATCAATTCATGCTCTTCTTCTTCTGTCAGGTCATGGCCTATATACGTGCATCTCTCCTCTCCTTCTTCTATGGCCACTACTATTTTCTTGGTGGTTTCTTTGTTATCATAGGCCTCTCCTGATTGTGCCTCTCGTTTAGGCATTCTTATCATGACTCTCCTGTCATCTATCTCATACTTCTTAAAATTTTCTGGGACCTCAAACAAAGATTCTTCCTCTTCTGGTAAGGCTTCTCTCTTCTTTCGTTTCTTTCCTCCTTCCTTAGGGGTCATATGCGTTGCTAATCTTACATCATTTGTAACCTCTCCATGCCTCTGGGGTTGAAATTCTATTTCATGGAAGTATTCTTCATCTGATGCAAATGGTGGGTCCATAATGATTGACTCTAGATCGGAGTCACTTGCATCCTCAAATGCATCAGGGCTAGGTTCGCATTCTTCTAAAACTGCCTCTCCCATGATTGGCTCTATGGAGAAGACTGAAATGTCATAGCCATCCTCATCACAGTGAGGTGTCCATTGTTCTTCATTGATGGCTACATCCATTGTTGCCAAAATTTCTGCCCAACCGTGAGGTTCAAATTCTTCGTCTGGAAAAACTACAGGTGCATAGGCTGGGTCTTGAACGGGTCTATGAGTTTCGTTTGCACCTATTTCTCTGGCCTTTTCTCTCTTCTCTTCCTCTACTGCTACTTTGCACATCCATAAGTGGGTGTCTTCATGCATCCATGAGGATCCAGACCCTATGGAATGCACCGATTCTGTATCATCTTTGGCTCTATGGATGGGATTCCATTGGATAGGAGGGACATCACGATGAGAATAATCCTTGAGATTGACTTTGGTTGTAAGACCCAAGTGCTGTAGGTACAAAGAATTGGTTCCCCAATCCTGTACCACTTGCAACTGTCGCATGAATGGTCTTCCCAAAATCATCTCATAGGCATGATTTTTGTTGAAGTCACATATGGCAAAGCTATGCTCAAACTCGACACCACAAGTGGTGAGAGTTATTCCTTCTAGCAATCCTAAGGGTCTCTCAATATGACCATCGGCCATCTGCAATTTCATTCTCGTTGGCCTGAGTGCCGGCTTGCCCCAACGCTTCCATAAGGAGGTGGTGGCAATTGCAACTCCTGCACCTGAGTCCAAAATTGCCTTCGTGGTGTAGTCCTGGTAGGTGATGGGAAGATAGGTGTTCCCTTCTTCACCTTCACACATATCCCCTATCTTATCCAAGGGAATTTCTGGCACTGTCCTATGGGATCCTACCTGGGAACGAGGTTTTGCTATCTCTGGTACTTGTTTGGCTACACGTTTCCATAATTCAGGTCTAACCTTGAGTAGCTCTTCTAACTTGAGATTACACTGCACGTTAGTGTTCTTCACTACCTCTGTGTTCCTAGGTATGACTGAGTCGTCGTTCCTTACCATGACTGTGGGTGCTCTCATACATGTGGACTTTGCTTCCCATGGGCCTGTGAAGTGGGGTAGCTCTTGTATGGAATTAGACTCAAAGTCCAATCTCTCGTGAGATTGAGTACTCTCATGTTCCCCGTAAATTGATGGGATGTCTTGTGGGAATTGGTCGTGTGCATCGTCCACAAGTTCAAAAGGAGGGGCGACCTCGCTTTCGTTATCCCATTTGTCTTCTTGAATCTCTCGTAGGAAGTCTGGTGCAAACCGATTCATAGAAGAAGAAGTGCCTGGCTCTGTAGAATTAGGTACATATGCTACCTGGGAAGGAGGGCTTATTCTATCGTTGGCTCTTTCCTCGTTCTCATAGATAGCTGGAGCACAAGCTTCTTGGGGAGGATTACTTATGCTATTACTTTTCCGAACAGGCTCATACGCTCTCTGGGAAGGAATGTGGGTTACCTGTGGGGGTACATAAGCTTTCAAGGGAGGCTCCTGTGACCTTTGGGGGGGGAAGATAAGTTTCTTGGAAAGGCACGTGGGCTTCCTGAAGAGACTGGCTTTTCCGTTCTCTTACCCTTTCCTTTCTTTGAGGGGTAGGTTCCTTTTCTGATTGTGCGATTAGCCTCTCTATTCTTTCTGAGGAGGGAAAGTTGTCTGGTTTAGTGGAATTGGCCACATACACTTCCGATGGGGAATGGTTCATATTTTTGCTTGCTTTATCTTTTTCTTGATTTTTTTCTTCCTTGGCAGATCTTGCAATTATTTCCTCTAACTTCTCTAGGAATCCATCCAAGTGTAATTGCGTTTTGGCTGAGCCCGAGTAATTGAAAAGGCGACTGGCTTCAAACATAGTCTGAGCCAATGCGACCATTTTCGCGCACAGTTTGGTTCTTTCTATCTCTAGGTCAGCTCTAGGATAGCACTTGGCATGATCCGTGACGTTCGGCCCTTCTTGGATTCTGGCCTGATATGCTTTGAGCATCATGTCTATGTCTTCAGGAGTGGAATCAGCTAATACTGATCCTACCCTAGGGGGTGGTGAAATCGCATGGCGTGGGTTGGAAGGTGGCGGGTCGGATGGAGACGAGAGTGGTGAAGGCGGGGTAATGTGAGAGGGGGTTTGAGAGGTGATTTCAGTTATCCTAGCTTTGGTTTCTCTTATGCTTTCCTCAAGCTCACTCATCTTTTTAGCCCATTGTCTTTTCATTCTTTCCCGACTATCTTTCCATGCTCTAGTCCTTTTCTTTGTTATGCTCTCGGTTTCACTAGCCTCTGAGTTCTTATCCTGGTTTGTCTTTTAGTTTTGCTGTAATGCCTGAGCTCTAGTGACTACCTGCACTGGTGCAGTGGAAGTGACGCTTCCTGAGGAATCTGCAACCAAACCAATCACATTGATAGGAGTGATTTTTGGCATATTATTGGGGTTCTTTGGGCAATCTCGCAAAAGATGCTCTTTTCCACAATCTTGGCAAAAACCTTGGATAGTCACTGACTGGGGTTGTGTAGGTGGGGGCAAGGGACAATCACGAATGAGATGATCTCCTTGGCATCTGTAGCACGGTCCTCTTGGGAATGGAGGTCTTACTTGCCTAGGTTGAGGCCTGGGGTTGGGGTTTGTATACATGACGTTCGTGTAATCTGTCTCCCAACTAGGTTCACTTGGTTCTTCACTATAGTAAGACTCACCATGTTCTGGAGACTGCATGTAGTAAGCCTGGGGACTATCTACGTGTGTAGAATCAAAGCTATGGTCACTTGGGTCACTTTCTGAGATCAATGGGGTTACTGGTACTATGGCCCTATTCAGGTTTTCTTCTGCAACAGCATACTTTACTGGAATCACGTTAGCGGGGTTTGGGGGCTCTTGAGCTAGTACCGGTTGGGGTCTCTGTTGGGCCTGATATTGTGGTTGGTAGGTTTGTTGGGGCCTAGCATATTGTGGTGGTGGATTTTGGTTTTGGTATCTGCCTTGTTGGTAGGGCTGCGGGTAGGGTTGCCTAACTGCCTGCTTGTTGTATGGGCAATCTTGTGCGGTGTGATTGGTGTATCTCCGTTCTATGGTGCAGTACTGGCTACTAGGGTTTACTTGGGGTTGAGCCATAATAGGGCAGACATTCGCCATATGGTCACCACCGCATGTATAGCATCTTTTCACAGGGGCAAACCTTGGGATTTGTTTGCTAGTTACACCTAATCTCTGAGCTACCTTTTCGGCAAGTTCCTCAATTGATGTGGACTGCGTGGAAGAGTGACTAGATGCACTATCTGAATCTTTGTAGATTTTGGAAAGCTCTAGTTCGTCCCCTAGATTATCTTCAATGTCAATGCACATGCGCACACACTCTTCTATAGTCCTAGGGTCCTTCAGATACACATAGGATCTCAATTTTGTACTCAGCAATCCGTCAAGGAATAAGGCTACTTGTTTGGCAGATGTGGGTAGCTCCGAAATAGGACATCTTTCAAGGTATTGCCTAAATCTTCTTCCTGCAAGTCTCACAGTCTCTTGAGGGGTTTGCTTGAAGCTGTGAATCAGTGAGGAGGTATTGTGTCTTATGCCGCTCTTAGAGAACTCTACAATGAAGGCCTCTAGGAGTTGGTCTATGCTCCTGAACTGACGCTCATCTAATGGCTGAAACCATGTAAGTGCCATGTTCCTAAGGGTTAGACCGAAGGCATTGTACTGCGTGAACAGATCTTCCACTTGTTCAGCTCTCAAGACTTGCTTGAACTCCGCCACATGATCATAGGGATCTCCTGTGCCGTCAAAGTAATTCTTCATGGACTTAACTAGCTGGGTGGGTCTCAAAGTTCTTGTGTGCTCTCTAGGCCTCGGCAGAGGGAATCCATCTACATTTCTTTGGTTCCTGTGGGCTCTATGCATCTCAGGTTCTACCCTATTCGTCTCTGTTCTCGTTCTTTCTCTGCCCACTGGGTTGGCAAAACTTACTTCCGGTCTATCTCTACTTCTGTCTCTTTGCGTACCATGAGCTTGGGAAGTTCCAGCCCCAGGGTGACCATAGGATACATTTGATCTTGGTTGGGGGAAAATAAATTCACCCTTCCAAGTGTAGGCATGCCTATCATTTTCTGTCACCACAAAGATCCGTTCTGAAGCATGATCTAAGTAGGTCACTCTGCCTGGGCTCTCCGGATCCTTAAACTCATAGATCATGATATTTCCTATGTCTGATGGCTGATTAGACTTATACCTCCAAAAGGCTTCATCAGTTTCTCGATTGAGGAGCAACTCTATGCTCTTGTTGTCTTGGGGGACCCATTCAGGCGTGATAATCCTAGTGAGAACTGATTTACCTCGAGGGGTTCTAGGTTCCGCACCCATGTTCCCTTGTTCCAGGTCACCTACGTCCGCTTCTGAGATTACATTCCCAAAGTCATCTGTCCTATCAGGGTGACTAGTGACTACATATATAGTTCCTTCTTTGTCCAGGTATGCACCATTTTCAAACTTGACAGCTGGGTGTTCTAGTCCAATGGATTGATCAGGGTTTTTAATCTGGACCACAGATCTTCCTAAGCCGTCCTCATAGATGCTAGCACCTAATCAGTTGGTCCTAAGATATTCCAGCTGTGTTCTGTAAGGGCCTTCTACCCTGTACAAATAAGGCACTCCTGAACTTCCCGTAGGTCTGTCCATGCCTTGAGACATTTCTGACTCACTGGTCTCAGAGCTAGGGTAGTATGAGTGGTGGCTCAACTGCTGGGCCCAAGACCTTGCAGTGTGATTGACACTAGCCTCTGAAGACCTAAGGCTTTGTCTTTCCCTTGCTAAGTGTCGTCCTGATCTAAGGTTCATATGCCTAACTGATTAGCCCAATTTTTCCAGAGTACAACCACGTTGCCGATCAATTGGTATCAGTCACTTGATTCTTTTTAGTTATTTCTCGTGTTTAAGGTCTTGTCTGATATTTCGTCGTCAGGAATACTTGAATGTTCTGCGCAC
The DNA here is from genome assembly GCA_020310875.1 of Ceratopteris richardii. Lineage (NCBI taxonomy): Eukaryota > Viridiplantae > Streptophyta > Polypodiopsida > Polypodiales > Pteridaceae > Ceratopteris > Ceratopteris richardii. The sequence continues at coordinate 138,730,037 of CM035439.1, read as the reverse complement.
TTTCAGGTTGATCGTTCCCGGTTAGGTTCTTTACCTTAAGGTTATCGACAGTACAGAGATTATGTTTTTATCTTGGACTTGAGTTTCTAGGTAGTCTTCAACTTGATAATTGCCTACCGTCGACCTGACTTACTCCTATCACTAATCGTTCTTAGCTTGAGCCAGGAAATGACAGAGGGAGTTGAGAATATTCCAACCTTACTTGTTGATCCCTTGCTTTGAGGTGCTCAAGAACCCGGTTCTCAAGCTTGCAAAGAAACCTTGCTTTGTATGCTCCAAGTTGCTCTCAATGGACCTATAAAAGTCCCACGGTTAGCTCAATGCTTATATCCAAAGTGCAAAACCAACCACTTGCATTTATGTAACATAAACACACATTTGCATTGTGACTTTTAGGAAAATAATTCTAAAGACCCCTGACTTTGATCCCCCTGGGTATGGTCAACTTCAAAATACCCTCTCTGAAAATCAACGCATTATCTTTATAAAAATTGGATTTCATATGAAAAAGTTATGACTGTTCAGGGTTTAAGGGGTTAAATCAGGATTCAAAGCGAGCTAACAGTCAAACAGGATTACTCGAGTAACTTGTGGCACGGCCTCGCGATGCAATACTACACCCTAGTGTTTGTCCCACACTCAATCAAAATTTAGACCAATAATTTTGCCTTGAAAATTTGACCTAATTTGCCCTTCTAACGCGTTCGCAAAGTCTATCGGTCGCGATTGACAGGTCAGTCGCGATCGATGTGTCGATCGCGATTGATAGGTCCGTCGTGGCTGTCAGTCGCGATTGACTGGTCAGTCGCGATTGACACGTGGCCGAAAAGTCAATCAATCGTGGTCAAAGCGTCGTTGACTCTGTCAGTCGCGATTGATGAGTCGATCGCGATTGACAGGTCGGTCGCGAGGGTCTGTCGATCGTGGTCAAACAGTCGTTGACCGTGTCAGTCGCGATTGACAGAGCCGTCGTGGTCTGTCCGTCGTGGTCAAACAATCGTTGACTGTGTCGGTCGCGATTGATGAGTCGATCGCGATTGATGACTCGATCGCGATTGACACGTGTCACGCGTATGGTCAGTCGGTCGTGGTCAATCGGTCGTTGACTCTGTCGGTCGCGATTGACAGAGCCGTCGTGGGCTGTCGGTCGCGATTGACGTGTCGATCGCGATTGACAGATCTGTCCGTCGTGGTTTGTCGATCGCGATTGACAGAGCGATCGCGATTGACAGAAATCTGTGGAATTTCAAAAAACTAAACACATTTTTGGGAAGCTCTAGGCCTGTAGGTCATGGATATGCACTTGGTTTAGCAATTAGAGCAAGTTTTCAGTCGGTCGCGATTGACAGAGCTCGGCGACACACAGACAGTTACTCAGATTTCCGTACCTGCGCAGAGTGCTGGGGATGATGATGCGGCCTGTACCTGCAGAATGCTCACAAAACATGCAAAAAATAGCACATGCAAATTCGCTCTCTCGCTCTCTCTCACAAGTGAAATGAGGGAAATGAGGTGGAGATGGGGATATAGTCAAAAAAACTGAATTTCGCGATGATGGAGATGGACGTGGGAGATGGTGATGATGATGATGGTGATGAAGATGGTGAAGAAAGTAGAAGAAAATCGATGAGAGTGAAGAAAATACCTACAACTCCAACGCGTCAACTCTACGTCTTACCATCACACGCTCGTCCTCAAAGCTCGATCCCCGGCAACGGCGCCAAAATTTGGTGTAGCTCAATGATGAGTAGCACCTCCTTTAATGTCAATCCGGGAAGACGTGAGGATGGTATGAAGACCTCGAGCAAGTGGCAGCACAAGTGCGTGAGTGAGAAGCACACTAGCATGCACACACATACACACACACACGAGCACACACGGCAAGACAAAGAGTGAGAATCAATGGAGCTTTTAGATTACTTTCAAAATGCTCTTACAAGTTCGTTTCAATTACAATCTAACCTCAAAAATGAGCCCTCTAGCTCTTTTTATAGTTTTTGACTAGCTTTGGGCCCTGTCCAAACCTAGTGTCCGGCCTAGTTAAAAATTAGGTTCCAGGGCTTATTTGGGGGCTCAAACGAGATCTAAAAAATACGAAAATTGGTACGCAACTACTTCTAAGGCTCCTCAAGCTCAAGGACTCCTTGGCTTGCACAAAATGGAGCTACAAAAATGTGAAATGAGATTTTCAATGATTGTAAGTGATAAAAATCACTGTTGTTGTAGGGATTTCTTCTAGTGATCTGCCATACATATCTTCAAGCTCCCTACTTGCTCTTCCTCCCGGCATGTCCATCTCTTTGATTTGCATTGATGTCTTGAAAAAATATTGGCCTACTTGCCAGATCTTCTTTGACTGCCCTGTTTGCTTGTGCTGTCCCTTCGCTCTGACTCCCTTCTTTGACTTTCATGTCTTGTACGTCCTGGTGTACCAAGGCTACTGCCAACAACCCCCAAGCCACGAAAAAACTCCCTCAGTGAAGCCCCCCCCGCCAAGCACCGAAGAGATGCCCGTCAGAAAGATAACAGCGATCTCAGAAATTTGGCTCGTGTCCATTTATGACCCCTTGTGCAGAGTGATGGCCATTCCTCCTCTGACACCTCCTGATAGGGAAGGGTGAATGCCACCCTTTTCCCCTCTTAATGTTGTTGTTCTCTGCATACCTACGTCCACTGAGGACTGAGGGGACCAAAACGAACCCCGACGGATCCTTGCTTTTTTCACCTTCCCACGGGGTCCCTTTTTTCCAGCCTTCTAGAAGGAACTGAAAAGGGTCGACTTCCCCTTTTACTTAGTCACCTTCTAGAACTTTTATCAATGCCAACTTTGCACTCTTGATATTGAGCCTCCACTTTAGTGTTCCACAATCTTGAGGCACACAAAACTTTCCTTTCTGACTAGCGAGAAATTCTTCAAGCCGAGCATCTATATCAAAAGAACCAAGGTTCATGATAACTTTCTCAATTGTCTCCATACTTGTCCTCCTATATGGCTCATTGTCATCCTTGAAGTCTTCCACACTTTTTCCAACAAAATCAGCTACCTCAAAATAACCGTTCCTTATGATCATCCTACATATGATGCACCAGCTGCCACATAAGCTAATGATCATGTCAACCAGAGCATTATCGACTGATATATCTTCTCCACAAAAAACCCCACACTGCGACAAGCTTTTGAGCTGCAAACAAAGATAACAATATTGGTATAACCACTTCATCATCCCCATATGGGACACTCTTTCTTGGTTTCTTGCATCAAAATCTCATTAATAGACCATCATGTTCACACCAATCAATCATGCACCATACTTCCCCCTTCTACTCGCGAAATCGTCCTCGACGAGCCAATTAGCACCTGCACTCAAACCATTCAAGTCATCGACAATACATCAATGCACATTCACATACCTCATACTTATTCTATCTCTTTCCACTGGAGTACATGCAACCACACTAAATCAACATCCATTAGTCATAAAAAAATCAATCACTTCACTTACCAACTTTGTATGCCGTTTCGCATGTTCACCTATCATGTCCACCTATCTAGGATCTACAAACTTCATCAAACATTAGAAGCTTTCTTCATCAAATCACAATAACATCTACAACCACAATGGAAAGAGCAAACACAGATCAAAAAATCACATCACACATCGTCGTCGCACTTGCAAGCTCGTCACAACCCATATGCATACAAGAAGAAGCCCATCCACATTCCCTCTCTCGTCATTCCTCTCCATTCTCATGCAAAGAAAACACAAGTAAAAACCGCATCCATTCTTCTTCTTGGTATTCTTCTTCGCCTCACTATCACTTTCCCGCTGCTTTTTCATACACACAACATACATTCATGCAAGACCCGCATCCGTTCTTCCTTTCTGCTACTCTTTTGGTTTATACGTTCACTTTCCTAATTTCCTTTCCATTTCCACTCAAATCCTCTTGTCCATTTTCCATGCCCCTTCGACCTAGGGTTTTCACTACCCACTTCCCTTTCATTGACTCTTTGTATTTTTTTATTTTTTTTTTCGCTTTTCAACTAAATTCCATGCTAGGTCACCACCACCTCTGAATTGATGGACACGAAGCAAAGACCACTCAAGCATAACACGAGCTCACTCCGACAAGATCGCTCGTCGTCGACATGCTTCAAGACATCACAAGTAGTTGCACAGCATAAGAACCAAAATGAGCACCTCCCAAGAGTTCGCAGACGAACAAAGCCACTAGCATGCTTGGATCCCTCAAAGTCCAAGTCTTCGACAGGCACGTCATAGCCAAAACCCTAGCCGAGCTTATGCTTCGATTCGACATGCCTCATCAAGAGTCCACACATTCCCAGATCCCCACAACACATACACATACCATCCGAGCATCATGCTCTCTCACCTCTCTTTTGTCCCCCCTCGAACGAGGAATTTTTCTCATTCATATTTTTTCACATTTTTCTCTCTTTTTTCATCATTTTTTTCACATATTTACTCACACTTGTCAGCCGATGCCGAAGCTAGATGTGACTCGTGGACTCGACCACCCAATCGAGTTTGTTCCACCCATCTACCAACCCAATGTAGCGCGCGACACACAGACGACTAGCCCCATGCGAAACCGACGTCAGTTTGTGGCTTTGACCACCCGCCCAAAGTTGGTCCACACACCTATCGGCCCACATAGGCACGTAGCCATACACACACATATACAAATATATACTTTTTTTTTTAATTCCTGCATCTCCAGAATTAGGAGACAAAAGAAAGGCCATTTTCCCAACCATCCCAATCACGATGCACATACATATATCCCCCCATGGACATCCTGATGAGACACATCTCCTCTCTGCTGCTACTCAAGCCAAAATCCGGGCACTAATGCCATGGTCCACTTTTCCTCTCGAAACCCGCACACACTAACTACTTTGTCGACCTAAAACCTCAAAAAGTGTCACTTCAGTCCTAAGCATACAATAGACTTGATCCGCCTGTCCTCACATCTCTGACTCGCAATCCGCAAAGCAAACCCTAGTCAGACTCAAGCCATCCTCACCGACATCCATCTCCTCCTCTCTATTTCTTTATCTCCAACCTCTACCTCGCAGAGATTCCACCTGACCTGATAGATGATACGGAAAACTACCATTGGTCGTTGTACTTCTTAGTGCTTCAAGCCTCGCCGCTAGGTCTCTTAATCCTTGTTTGTTGTTCTCAATATCACTCTGATATTGGAACAGGTCAGAGTCAATGCTTCGGAACCGATTCCATATTTGCTCCATCTCTTTATCCTCTCTCACCCTTTTTGCAGATCCGAGGGGAATATCCTCCCTCTTCTCAACTCGAACGAGCAACTTCTCGACCTCCTCTCTAATCGATCTTTCTTCCCAAATCCTACTCATATTTTCTACATCTAGATCATCTACCTTCTTTGACAATTCATTCTTCATTCTTTCTAACTCTGTTCCGAACACATCCAACCTATCCAACACCGCTTTCAACTCTTCCTCCATTTTCCCTATTTTTTGGTCCCCTTCTACACAATTCCGTCTCTCATCATCTCTCTGACTCATCCATCTATCGAGTTCTCCTTTCAACCTCCCATTTTCTTTTTCTACCCATCTCACTTTCTCATCGTTCTTTGCTTGAGCACTTTTCATTCTTTCTAACTCTAGGTGGAACTCTTCCACTACCTTACCCGCTTGGTCATCATATCTACCGGTCACCTCTCGCAATTTCTCGATCTCCTTTTCCATTCCGTCGACTTTCTGTGCCAGGTCATTATCATATTTAGGGGAATCCTCCTCGATCCCAACGCTATGGCAATCGGCTATCATCAAGCCAGTTCTTAAGTTTAAGATCACGTTTTCATGCTCAGACCTCGCAAGGCCTTCCCTCAAGCTTTCGTTCGCTTTCATCTCCCTGCTTCTATTCTCCACAACTTGCAGTTGTTCTACACATTTCGCGACGACCTCTCCTAACCTTGCTTGACTTTCCTCAAGCTTTTCTACCTTGGGCCTCTCGCTATCCCGCTCTATCCGAAGCAAATTCACTTGACATTCGAGGCTCTCTACAAGTTCCATCAAAGCTTGATTCTAGGATTCCCCATCCTTGTTTCCGTTCCCTCTTGCGATCTTTGTCGACGAAGCGACTCCACTCATGTCAACTTCCACATACAAAGAGGACAAACACCTATCGGATTCATTCCTTGCAACCTTTATGTCAGTCACCTCTTTTGAACCACACACGTGCTTGCATAGCCTCTTTTTCCCGCATTCTACGCATCTAGGGACAAAGTCCAATGGACTTGACACACGAGGGCAGAACTTTGCAATGTGCCCCACTTTCTCACAACACCAACACCGAATATAATTCGAGATTGGACCAACCCAACGACATTCATATGCATTGCTTTGCATTGAGTGTCCAAACCCGCTTCGACTTCTAGTCCATTCGGGGGTCATCGTCCTTGGGCTTACCTTTCCAACATTTACGACTTGCGTACTTTGCGCCATATTTCTACCTAAGCCAGCACACTCAATCTGGGCCGACGAGCTGTGCAGCACAATTGGGGTACCGAGCGTACTCGTGGCACGACTCTATGCGGATTGCCAAGCCAACTCCCCAGTAGGATCGCCAAAAGTTAAGTCCTAATGCCCAAGCGAAATATGATTATGCAAGCCTTTATTGTGCTCAAACCCCTCGGAATCGATCCACTCTCGTTGCTTTAAGTCACCCAATAGTACTTGAATGTATCCGAAGCCTCCCCTAAATCATGCGCACTTGTTCCACTTATTTCCCGTTCCTTTATGTTTGCTTACTCTTACTCTTAGCCTATCTATCTCCCTCTCCCACTCTCTCACATACACACAAGAACGCACCAAACCTCTTCACGCATGGTCAACACTTCACAAGCACACTTTCACCCACTTGTTCGCTCTCCCACACACACACCAACAATTACACACGCTCTACTCACCTACGCACGTTTTCTCTCTCTTCCGTACTCTAGTTCACTTTCCCTCTCTTCCTCGCTCTTTCTTACGTTCCCTCTTTCCCACTTTTGTTCTTCTCACACGTGCACACATACACCCGCAAAATTTTCACACACACCCATGCTCAATCACTTCCACTCTCTGTCTCCCAACCACACTCTCACTCTTCCTCGTGCAAATGTCCGAGCACACTTCGAGTCAAAGTTTGACATAGTTTGTCACATGCATTTTGATTCCTATTCTTTCTCATTCAATTTTTTTCTTAAGGACCAAGAGCAACACTCTCCACAACACACATATTAAATAGACATACTATAGTATACAAATATGCACAAACCAACAAGTAATTCGGAACAACTCCCAAATTTACTTCTCTTTGTTTTGCTTGCGTTCTGCCCCATTGTAACACATAGAGTGGCATTGACACACACGTTCATACATATTCCTGGAGATGATCATGAGTGTAGATATGAGTGCCTCTGTGTAAGTGTCAAGAATAGAACAAACAACATAACATATTCATGCATCTCTTTTAACCAAAGGGAGAAAGATTAGTTGCACTGAATCGAGAGCACCTCCATAGCGATATTATTTGAGAACAATATATCAGCAACTAAATATCTTCGTTAGCCATGCGGTCCTTGCACCCAAGACAAATCACCGTTGTGTAATTAGATAGAATTTTTATCCGCTGCTCACAACGTATCCACTTCTTTGGATTGTAGAGCACTTTTATTTGCAATTAAAGGTCTAGCAGCTAACCAATGTCCATAAAACCAGTGTCGAATTTGATGTTGGACGCTATTACCTAGCAGCACAAGCCTCAATACAAACACCAAAGGTTTAAGTGGTGTTTCGTGCCATGCACCTGCAATTACGCATATACATACATGTGCGTTCGCCTGATTAACACATACAAAGGAAAATCAACTCTGCCATTTTCTCTTCAAGAAAACGCTTTTGGAATCACACACACGGTTTATGCGGCTAGTATCCTTAAAATGTGCATGTATACTTGCCAACCATCTATAGTTTCATGTTATTAAGTATGGAAAGAACACACAATTCTTATGAGCGATCAGTGGATATGTGCATACTCAATAGCTTAGCTACCTAACTTTCAAATTAAGAAGAGAAGCTACTCGAAATGGTTGCACTTCTTTAGACCAATGGAGTTTTCATAAGATTTAACCCAAGTGTAACTACCATGTTTATGAAATGCAGGATAACCAAGTGGGAGCCTCATAGACAACCGTCGCCTCTTTTCAAGTATCTTGACTACTGGCCCAATTTCAACGTAGGTGTATAGCACTAAATGGTTTTCAAAGGAAGAACTTAACAGAAAACAAACCTGTTACAGATTGCTTAGTACTATTCAAAGCAATTGGGAGAGAGTTCCGACAAAAGATCAACATCAGAAAAGCATAAGAACACATCACAGTCTTGATGGACAAACAACACATCAGCGATGTCTCAGAAAGGAAGAAAAAAACTCAACATAGTCTAGGATTATTCCAGCCACAATCGTCCTGATGCAACTAACGCATCTGATAACAGTATGCAGAAAAGACGAATAGCTCACTATGATGATGCTCATACCGATTTCTTTCCAATGACCGCAATAGCACATAATAATTTTGATGAGTCAAGTGCATAATAGAAAGGATTTCAGAACAAACTTATCATGCATATTATGAGGCCTTTGCGTATTGACCTCCTCGTCCCTCTCGAACAGAAGATATCTTGTAGCAGAAGCTAAGAGACCTCTACTGAAGGCTGTCGCTTCTCGTCTTCCTTTCGCCCTCAGTACATGGTTTCCACGATGTCATCCATGTCAAGCTATTTTGGTATCATTAGCAATGCTCTATCCTTCCACAGTCCTTGCGTCTGCTAACACCCACTGATTTGACACTCGGATGAGCCCCCTGCAATGAGAAGAACTTTCGCTCGTATTCCCCTTCTGTGCTCAGCATTTCTCCTCAAAAAGGTCGCCATGATTCCCCCCTTTGATCTCTTACTGCTGTCAACAACCTCTCGAGGAAACTCCAATAATCCCCTCTTGACCTAGTTCTTCATTGACGCCTGCACGCGCTGATCAAATAGAGAGAAAAATGCCCCTCCCTCCTTCTTCAGCTTCGAGTGAATAGCCCCCAACAGATACAACTTGGCCCTTGGCCTCTCAATCTTGCACACACACAGAGAATGAGGAAAAAACCCGTCTGCTTCCTCCCGTTCACTACCTCCCTTCGCACCCTCTCCACCTCCTCTGACACCCGATAGTTGTCTCGTCTTACAAATAACACCACCCTCTACTCTATCTTCTTTTCTAGCTCCTTCCGCCCAGCCGCCTTCATCTTTGAAATGCACAGGTATATAGCATACTGACCGAGCTCGTTGGCTGGACCCCCAAGCCACAAAAAAACTCCCTCAGTGAAGCCCCCCCCCCCCCGAAGCACCGAAGAGCTGCCCGTCAGAAAGATAACAGCGATCTGAGAAATTTGGCTCGTGTCCATTTATGACACCTTGTGCAGAGTGATGGCCATTCCTCCTCTGACACCTTCTCATAGGGCAGGGTGAATGCCACCCTTTTCCCCTGTTAATGTTGTTGTTCTCTGCATACCTACCTGTTGGAGCAGAGCAATCATCAATAGGTGATTACATGAAGTCCAAAAGTGAAAAGATATGTGGAAGGATGAAGATTACTTTCAAAGGAAGAGAATAGAATCAGAAATGTTTCTTTTGTATATTACTCTTGTAAATAGTTCAATGTATTTTAAAAAACGATGACGAGTTAGACTCGTATATATATCTACAGGTATGTATTCGAAAAAAGAGAGAGTGATATAGATCAGATAGAGAAGAATAGGTGAAGAGGTGATGAACATTGTATGTATCATGAACCATATGTATGAAAAGTAATGAAGAAGAAAATGTTGTAGAATTCTGCGCGTCGATCTTCTCTCCCATTCTCCTTCTGTGTTTAATCTTTTGAGGAAACCTTTTGTACGTATCTAAGTCCATAGCTAATCTATCTATGGCTAGAGTTTGAGAGATTAATTTCAATCAGGCTGAGAGAATTTTGGTTAGGAACATTCATATGTAAGAATGTTCTAAGAGTCGTAAAATCTGGCGCACATTTCATCTTCAAAGAAATGGTCAGTGCTCAGTCCACAGTGTAAAGTTTTACACAAGTGAGGGCTCAAAATCTAAGTTGAAAGATAATCCATCTATGGCTAGAAGATCTTGATCAAACGGGTTCGACATTGTGAGAACCAGTGCTAAGAAGTTGCAGGTGTCAAAGTCGCCATTGCAGAAAAGCTCTTTCAGACATAGGTAAAGTGTTTCACACATTTCTCAGTGTGTACTCAATCATTTTGAGAAATTTAACTTGGTAAAGTTGCGCAATCTCAAGGCGAAGTGGTGTGCAAAGTTTTGTCAAAAACTTTACAGGATTGATTAGTCAATGAGTGATTAATCTGCAGCAGACTTTTCTGAAGAAACTGAATTTTTCAGAATAATCAATTTTCTGATAATTTGGTGAAAGTTCTCTAAGTTTGGTGGAGTCTAAGGTTAATCTTGATATAGAGGTGATCTAAATTCAAGGTTAACTTGTTCTTTTGGAGATTAACACTCTCCATCAGTGGTATCAGAGCAGGATGTGTCAAAATTGAAGTGAAGAAGACTCCGACTACTTCAGAAATACAAATCTTTACATCTCGAAGGTGCAAAGGTTAAAGTGTGAAGAAAGATTGAAGAAAGACATACAAAGAGTATCAAAAGGATAAGAAGGAGCAACATTCAAAGTAAAGGTACATTCATTATCTGTAAAGGTTAAAGTTTTGAGACTACAGGTGAAGCAAGGATGGGGGATAGTCTCCAAATTGAGAAGCTGGATAGAGAGAACTATCCTGCATGGTCTATGAGGATGGAAGCTCATCTTATGAGCAAAGATCTGATAGGATACATCACAGGAGATGAAGAAAAGCCAGAATTCAGAGATCCTAGTGTTCCAACTAGGGAGGAGCTTGCAGATTTGAAGAATTGGATGAAGAAAGATGCTCAAGCAAGGAGCATAATCTACATGGCAGTCAATGACTATTTGCTTCCTCACATTAGAGGACTTGAAAGTGCATGTGACATTTGGAATGCTTTGGAGGAGCATTTCCAAAACACAACCAAATCAAGGAAGGCTTCACTATGGGCAGAATTTACTACCTTCAAGAAGAAGGCCTCACAATCAATCTCTGATTATGTGACAAAGATGAAGGACATTGCAGATTCTCTAGGTGCAGTGGATGAAGACATTGAAGAAGACAAATTGGTAAGACAAATACTCACAGGGCTAAGAGGAGATGAGAGGTGGAAGCCCTTCATTTTATCTACAGAACTTTCATTAGATCACTTTACTCCTGATTTGAATCAATTGTTAGGTCATATGCTAACTTTTGAGAATGATGTCAAAGGAGATGTTGATAAGAGTGCAGGTCATGCAATGTACTCTAAAGACAAGAAGAAAGCCAACAAAGGGAAGCAACAATCAGGTGAAGAAGAAGGTACATCAAACCAAGCAAATTTCATAAGAGGAAAAGGAAGTGGCAGAAGTAGAGGAAGAGGCAGAAACAACAAAGATAATGCAAGAGCTTGTTGGATATGTGGTAAGACCAATCATCTATCTCATGATTGTTGGCATAATAATCAAAACAATGGTAATTATCAGAACTTTAATCAAAGAGCAAGAGGTGGTAGATTTCAGAGAGGAAACTTCAGAGGTAGAGGTGGTAGGAATTCTTTTGGAAGAGGTGGAGGAAGAAGCTTCCAAAATCAATCCTATAATAACACCTATTACAACTATGCATCAGATCAAAAGGAGGATTCGACTCTCATTATGAATACATGTGAAACCTCACATGAGGATATGAGAGTGTTCTATATTGATTCAGGATGTAGTAATCATTTAAGTGGAAATATTGCTTTGATGACTGACCTAGATCATAATGCAATTAATCATACAGTTCAGACAAGTGATAATACAAAGCATAAGGTAAAGTCAATTGGTTCAGTCAAAGCTAAGGATGGGAGCACTCTTCTGAGTAAGGTACTCTATGTTCCCACAATTCCAAAGAATTTGATCAGTGTAGGTCAAATTGTGGAAAAAGGATATGAGGTAAGGTTCACCAATGATGGAGTTTATGTTGAAGATCCTAGTCAAGGGTATAAACAAGTTATTGCAGGAAAGAAAGAAGGAAGGCTCTTCACATTGAAGGTACAAGGAAATGTTGGACATGCTATGTTCACATATGGAGAGCAGAAGGTGTCAGAATTGGATCTTTGGCACAAAAGACTTGGACACTTTAATGAAAGAGGTATTAAAGAAATGATTAACAATGATTCAGTGCTTGGATTGCCTAACATTGCAGGTCAACACATGACATATAGATGTGAGGCATGTCAATTAGGTAAGGCTCACAAGCAATCCTATTCCAAGCATGGGTTTATGTATTCAGAAAGACTTGAATTGGTGCATACAGATGTGTGGGGTCCTTCAAAGGACTTTAGTATAAATGGTTCAAGATATTATGTCATATATGTTGATGATGCTACCAGGTGGATCACAATTTATGTGATTAAAGAAAAGTCAGAAGTGTTTAATACATTTAAACACTATCATGCATATGCAGAAAGGATTACAGGTCAACAATTGAAGAGACTAAGGTCAGATGGAGGGGGAGAGTATTTTTCAAATGAGTTCAATGATTATTTGTGGAATGCAGGTATAAAGAGAGAAGTTACTTGCAAGTACTCTCCTCAACAAAATGGGGTAGCAGAAAGAAGAAACAGGACACTTGTTGAATTTGCAAGGTCCATGATGAAAGAGAAGAATTGCCCAAATTATTTGTGGGCTGAGGCTGTTAATACAGCTACATATTTGGTTAATAGATTGCCTTGTAAAGCTTTGCAGGGTATGACACCATATGAAGCTTGGTGGGGTAAGAAACCTACCTTGGATCATTGCAGAATATTTGGATGTTTGGCATATGCATGTGCCATCTCAATTGAGGCATAAGTTGGAGCCTAAGGCAGAAAAGTATGTATTCATTGGTTATGATGATAAGCAAATGGGATACAGGTTGTGGAGTCCATCCACAAAGCAATTTATTGTATCCAAGGATGTTACATTTGATGAGCAAGGTACTTGGTATGCAGGTAAATATAATGTACATGCAGATGATGAAGAAGTAGTGGAACAAAGAAAAGGTAAAGCAAAGATTCAATTACTTGATGAAAGTGAGAACAATGAAGTACAGATTGAAGTTGAAGAGAGGCCAAGGTTTGATCCAGAATGTGATGAACCAGAGACCTCAAGAAGTGCAGAAGTTAGGAGGTCATCTAGGGCACAAATGGCAACCTACAAGGTATAGCTATGATACCTCATTCTTGACTACTAAAGATTATGCTTATTTGGTAAAAGCAGATGAAGATCCATCAACATATGATGAAGCTAAAGGGAAGAAGAATTGGGAAGATGCTATGCAAGAGGAGTATGATGCATTGATAGAGAATCAAACATGGGATTTGGTTCCTAAACCTAATAGCCAGAAAATCATTGGTTGTAAGTGGGTTTACAAGACTAAAAGATTTGCAGATGGAAGTGTGTCTAGGTACAAAGCTAGACTTGTTGTGAAAGGGTATGCACAGACATATGGAGTGGACTATGATGAGACTTATAGTCCTGTGGCAAAGATGACAACCATCAGGACACTCATAGCAATTGCTGCTTGCAAAGGTTGGAAGTTATCTCAATTAGATGTAAAAAATGCTTTCTTGAATGGTTACATTTCATATGAAGTCTACATGGAGCAACCAGATGGGTTCAAAGATCAAGTGAGTCCAAATTATGTGTGTAAGCTCAAGAGAGCTTTGTATGGGTTGAAGCAGGCCCCAAGGGCATGGAATTATAGGCTTGTAAAATTCTTGAATGATCTTGGATTTCAAGCATCAAAGGCAGATAGTAGCTTGCTAGTCAAAGCAAGTGAAGATGGGTTCATTTATATTTGTATTTATGTTGATGACATAATACTTACAGGAACAGATGATAAAGGAATACAAATGATCAAGAAGCAGATGGAGAAAGAGTTCAAAATCAGTGATTTGGGGAACCTATCATTCTTCTTGGGAATGGAGATCTCTTATACTCAACATGGAGTATATGTGACTCAAGAAAGGTATCTTAAAAATTTGCTAACCAAATTTAAAATGGAAGATTGCAGGGTTGCACCTACACCTTTGGAAGTGAACCATAAATTGTCTAGGTTTGGAGGAGAAGAGTTCAGAGATATGAAACTCTATCAAAGTCTGGTTGGTAGCTTGATTTATGCTACATTGACAAGGCCTGATTTGTCATATGCAGTTGGTGTGCTTTCACAATTTATGCATTGTCCTAGAAAGGAACATTGGATTGCAGGACAAAGAGTACTTACGTACATCAAGGGTACACTCAAAGAAGGGCTGTACTATGGATTTACTTCTGATACAAGAATCAAGATATATAGTGATGCAGATTGGGCAGATAATGTGGATGATAGAAGATCAACACATGGATACTTGTGCTATGTAGGAGACAAATTGATTTCATGGTGTTCTAAAAAGCAACATACAGTTGCTTTGTCATCTACAGAGGCAGAATATAAAGGTATGGTGGAAGCTGCAAAAGAGGTAATATGGCTAAAGACACTTATGAAAGTTTTTGATGTGGTTCAAAGTACTCCTATTGTTTGTGGAGACAACATGAGTTCTTTATACTTGGCAGCTAATCCTGTGTTTCATGCTAGAACTAAGCATATTGAAATACAGTATCATTTCTTGAGAGAGAAGGTCATTGAGAAGGAGATTGAAGTTATACACACTCCTACAAAAGATCAACTTGCAGATATGATGACTAAAAGTTTGGATGGACCTAAGTTGCAGAGGTTTAAAGATATGGCAGGAATAAAGAAGATGCAGGTAATCACAATTGAAGATTGAGGGGGAGCTGTTGGAGCAGAGCAATCATCAATAGGTGATTACATGAAGTCCAAAAGTGAAAAGATATGTGGAAGGATGAAGATTACTTTCAAAGGAAGAGAATAGAATCAGAAATGTTTCTTTTGTATATTACTCTTGTAAATAGTTCAATGTATTTTGAAAAAAGATGACGAGTTAGACTCGTATATATATCTACAGGTATGTATTTGAAAAAAGAGAGAGTGATATAGATCAGATAGAGAAGAATAGGTGAAGAGGTGATGAACATTGTATGTATCATGAACCATATGTATGAAAAGTAATGAAGAAGAAAATGTTGTAGAATTCTGCGCGTCGATCTTCTCTCCCATTCTCCTTCTGTGTTTAATCTTTTGAGGAAACCTTTTGTACGTATCTAAGTCCATAGCTAATCTATCTATGGCTAGAGTTTGAGAGATTAATTTCAATCAGGCTGAGAGAATTTTGGTTAGGAACATTCATATGTAAGAATGTTCTAAGAGTCGTAAAATCTGGCGCACATTTCATCTTCAAAGAAATGGTCAGTGCTCAGTCCACAGTGTAAAGTTTTACACAAGTTAGGGCTCAAAATCTAAGTTGAAAGATAAGCCATCTATGGCTAGAAGATCTTGATCAAACGGGTTCGACATTGTGAGAACCAGTGCTAAGAAGTTGCAGGTGTCAAAGTCGCCATTGCAGAAAAGCTCTTTCAGACATAGGTAAAGTGTTTCGCACATTTCTCAGTGTGTACTCAATCATTTTGAGAAATTTAACTTGGTAAAGTTGCGCAATCTCAAGGCGAAGTGGTGTGCAAAGTTTTGTCAAAAATTTTATAGGATTGATTAGTCGATGAGTGATTAATCTGCAGCAAACTTTTCTGAAGAAACTGAATTTTTCAGAATAATCAATTTTCTGATAATTTGGTGAAAGTTCTCTAAGTTTGGTGGAGTCTAAGGTTAATCTTGATATAGAGGTGATCTAAATTCAAGGTTAACTTGTTCTTTTGGAGATTAACACTCTCCATCACTACCTCCACTGAGGACTCAGGGGACCAAAACGAAGCCCGATGGATCCTTGCTTTTTTCACCTTCCCACGGGGTCCCTTTTTTCCAGCCAACTAGAAGGAACTCAAAAGGGTCGACTTCCCCTTTTACTTAGTCACCTTCTAGAACTTCTGTCAATGCCAACTTTGCACTCTTGACATTGAGCCTCCACTTTAGTGTTCCACAATCCTGAGGCACACAAAACTTTCCTTTCTGACCAATGAGAAATTCTTCAAGCCGAGCATCTATATCAGAAGAACCAAGGTTCATGATAACTTTCTCAATTGTCTCCATACTTGTCCTCCTATATGGCTCATTGTCATCCTTGAAGTCTTCCACACTTTTTCCAACAAAATCAGCTACCTCAAAATAACCGTTCCTTATGATCATCCTACATATGATGCACCAGCTGCCACATAAGCTAATGATCATGTCAACCAGAGCATTATCGACTGATATATCTTCTCCAAAAAAAACCCCACACTGCGACAAGCTTTTGAGCTGCAAACAAAGATAACAATATTGGTACAACCACTTCATGATCCCCATATGGGACACTCTTTCTTGGTTTCCTGCATTAAAATCTTATTAATAGACCAACATGTTCACACCAATCAATCATGCAACATACTTCTCCCTTCTACTCGCGAACACGTCCCCGACGAGCCAATTAGCACCTGCACTCAAACCATTCAAGTCATCGAAAATCAATCACTTCACTTACCAACTTTGTATGCCGTTTCGCATGTTCACCTATCATGTCCACCTGTCTAGGATCTACAAACTTCATCAAACATTAGAAGCTTTCTTCATCAAATCACAATAACATCTATAACCACAATGGAAAGAGCAAGCACAGATCAAAAAATCATATCACACATCGTCGTCGCACATGCAAGCTCGTCACAACCCATATGCAACAAGCAGAAGCCCATCCACATTCCCTCTCTCGTCATTCCTCTCCATTCACATGCAAAGTAAACAAAAGTAAAAACCGCATCCATTCTTCTTCTTGGTATTCTTCTTCACCTCACTATCGCTATCCCGCTGCTTTTTCATACACACAACATACATTCATGCAAGACCCGCATCCGTTCTTCCTTTCTGCTACTCTTTTGGTTTATACGTTCACTTTCCTAATTTCTTTTCCATTTCCACTCAAATCATCTTGTCCATTTTCCATGCCCCTTCGACCTAGGGTATTCACTACCCACTTCCGTTTCATCGACTCTTTGTACTTTCTTTTTTGCTTTTCAACTAAATTCCATGCTAGGTCACCACCACCTCTGAATTGATGGACACGAAGCAGAGACCACTCAAGCATAACACGAGCTCACTCCGACAAGATCGCTCGTCGGCGACATGCTTCAGGACATCGCAAGTAGTTGCACAGCCTAAGAACCAAAATGAGCACCTCCCAAGAGTTCGCAGACGAACAAAGCCACTAGCACACTTGGATCCCTCAAAGTCCAAGTCTTCCACAGGCACGTCATAGCCAAAACCCTAGCCGAGCTTAAGCTTCTATTCGACATGCCTCATCAGGAGTCCACACGTTCCCAGATCCCCACAACACATACACATACCATCTGAGCATCAGGCTCTCTCACCTCTCTTTGTCCCCCCTCGAACGAGGAGTTTTTCTCATTCATATTTTTTCACATTTTTCTCTCTTTATTCATCATTTTTTTCACATATTCACTCACACTTGTCGGCCGACACCGAAGCTGGATGTGACTCGTGGACTCGACCACCCAATCGAGTTTGTTCCGCCCATCTACCCACCCAACGTAGTGCGGGACACACACACGACTAGCCCCATACGAAACCGACGTTGATTCGTGGCTTTCACCACCCGGCTAAAAGGGTACACCCATTTATCGGCCCACATAGGCACGTAGCCACACGCACACATATACAAATATATACTTTCTGTTTCTTTAATTCCTGCATCTCGAGAATTAGGAGACAAAAGAAAGGAAATTTTCCCAACCATCCCAATCACGATGCACATACATATATCCCCCCATGGACATCCTGATGAGACACATCTCCTCTCTGCTGCTACTCAAGCCAAAATCCGGCCACTAATGCCATGGTCAACTTTTCCTCTCAAAACCCGCATACACTAACTACTTTGTCGTCCTAAAACCTCAAAAGTGTCATTTCAGTCCTAAGAATACAATAGACTTGATCCTCCCGTCCTCACATCTCTGACTCGCAATCCGCAAAGCAAACCCTAGTCAGACTCAAGCCGTCCTCACCGACATCCATCTCCTCATCTCTATTTTTTTATCTCCAACCTCTGCCTCGTAGACATTCCACCTGACCTGATAGATGACACAGAAAACTACCATTGGTCGTTGTACTTCTTAGTGCTTCAAGCCTCGCCGCTAGGTCTCTTAATCCTTGTTTGTTGTGCTCAATATCACTCTGATATTGGAACAGGTCAGAGTCAATGCTTCGGAACCGATTCCATATTTGCTCCATCTCTTTATCCTCTCTCACCCTTTTTGCAGATCTGAGGGGAATATCCTCCCTCTTCTCAACTCGAACGATCAACTTCTCGACTTCCTCTCTAATCGATCTTCCTTCCCAAATCCTACTCATATTTTCTACATCTAGATCATCTACCTTCTTTGACAATTCATTCTTCGTTCTTTCTAACTCTGTTCCGAACACATCCAACCTATCCAACACCGCTTTCAACTCTTCCTCCATTTTCCCTATTTTTTGGTCCCCTTCTACACAATTCCATCTCTCATCGTCTCTCTAACTCATCCATCTATCGAGTTCTCCTTTAAACTTTGCATTTTCTTTTTCTACCCGTCTCACTTTCTCATCGTTCTCTGCTTGAGCACTTTTCATTCTTTCTTATTCTAGGTGGAACTCTTCCACTACCTTACCCGCTTGGTCATCATATCTACCGGTCACCTCTCGCAATTTCTCGATCTCCTTTTATATTCCGTCGACTTTTTGTGCCACGTCATTATCATATTTAGGGGAATCCTCCTCGATCCCAACGCTATGGCAATCGGCTATCATCAAGCTAGTTCTTAAGTCTAAGATCACGTTTTCATGCTCAGACCTCGCAAGGCCTTCCCTCAAGCTTTTGTTCGCTTTCATCTCCCTGCTTCTATTCTCCACAACTTGCAATTGTTCTACACATTTCGCGACGACCTCTCCTAACCTTGCTTGACTTTCCTCAAGCTTTTCTACCTTGGTCCTCTCGCTATCCCGCTCTATCCGAAGCAAATTCACTTGACATTCTAGGCACTCTACAAGTTCCATCCAAGCTTGATTCTGGGACTCCTCAATCCTTGTTTCCGTTCCCTCTTGTAGTCTCTGTCGACAAAGCAACTCCACTCATGTCAACTTCCACATACAAAGAGGACAAACACCTATCGGATTCATTCCTTGCGACCTTTATGTTAGTCACCTCTTTTGAACCACACACGTGCTCACATAGCCTCTTTTTCCTGCATTCTACACATCTAGGGACAAAGTCCAATGGACTTGACACACGAGGGCAGAACTTTGCAATGTGCCCCACTTTCTCACAGCACCAACACCGAATATAATTCGATATTGGACCAACCCAATGACATTCATATGCATTGCTTTGCATTGAGCGTCCAAACCCGCTTTGACTTCTAGTCCATTCGGGGGTCATCGTCCTTGGGCTTACCTTTCCAACATTTACGACTTGCGTACTTTGCGCCATATTTCTACCTAAGCTATCACACTCAATCTGGGCCGACGGGCTGTGCCGCACAATTGGGGCACCAAGCGTACTCGTGGCACGACTCTATGAGGAGTGCCAAGCCAACTCCCCACTAAGATCGCCAAATGTTAAGTCCTAATGCCCAAGCAAAATATGATTTTGCAAGCCTTTATTCTGCTCAAACCCCTCGGAATCGATCCAAACTCGTTGCTTTAAGTCACCAAATAGTACTTGAATGTATCCCAAGCCTCCCCTAAATCATGCGCTCTTGTTCCACTTATTTCCCGTGCCTGATTAACACATACGAAGGAAAATCAACTCTGCCATTTTCTCTTCAAGAAAACCCTTTCGGAATCACAGACACGGTTTATGCGGCTAGTATCCTTAAAATGTGCATGTATACTTGCCAACCATCTACAGTTTCATGTTATTAAGTATGGAAAGAACACACAATTCTTATGAGCAATCAGTGGATATGTGCATACTCAATAGCTTAGCTACCTACCTTTCAAATTACGAAGAGAAGCTACTCAAAATGGTTGCACTTCTTTAGACCAATGGAGTTTTCATAGGATTTAACCCAAGTGTAACTACCAAGTTTATGAAATGCAGGATAACCGAGTGGGAGCCTCACATACAATCGTCACCTCTTTTCAAGTATCAGCACTAAATGGTTTTCAAAGGAAGAACTTAACAGAAAAGAAACCTGTTACAGATTGCTTAGTACTATTCAAAGCAATTGGGAGAGAGTTACGACAAAAGATCAACATCACAAAAGCATAAGAGCACATCACAGTCTTGATGGACAAACAACACCTCACCGATGTCTCAGAAAGGAAGAAAAAAACTCAACATAGTCCAGGATTATTCCAGCCACAATCGTCCTAATGCAACTAACGCATCTGATAACAGTACGCAGAAAAGACGAATAGCTCACTATGATGATGCTCAGACCGATTTCTTTCCAATGACCGCAACAGCACATTATAATTTTGATGAGTCAAGTGCATAATAAAAAGGATTTCATAACAAACTTATCATGCATATTATGAGGCCTTTGCATATTGACCCCCTCGTCCCTCTCGAACAGAAGATATCTTGTAGCAGAAGCTAAGAGTCCTCTACTGAAGGCTGCTGCTTCTCGTCTTCCTTTCGCCCTCAGTAGATGGTTTCCACGATGTCATCCATGTCAAGCAATTTTGGTAACATTAGCAATGTTCTATCCTTCCACAGTCCTTGCATCTGCTAACACCCACTGATGTGACACTCGGATGAGCCCCCAGCAATGAGAAGAACTTTCGCTCGTATTCCCCTTCTGTGCTCAGCATTTCTCCTCGAAAAGGTCACCATGATTCCCCCCTTTCCTCTCTTACTGCTGTCAACAACCTCTCGAGGAAACTCCAATAATCCCCTCTTGACCTAGTTCTTCATTGACGCCTGCATGCGCTGATCAAATAGAGAGAAAAATGCCCCTCCCTCCTTCTTCAGCTTCGAGTTAATAGCCCCCAACAGATACAACTTGCCCGTTGGCCTCTCAATCTTGCACACATAGAGAGAATGAGGAAAAAACTTGTCTACTTCATCCCGTTCACTACCTCCCTTCGCACCCTCTCCACTTCCTCTAACACCCGATAGTTGTCTCGTCTTACAAATAACACCACCCTCTACTCTATTTTCTTTTCCAGCCCCTTCCGCCCAGCCGCCTGCATCTTTGAAATGCACAGGTATATAGCATGCTGACCGAGCTCGTTGGCTGGACCCCCAAGCCACGAAAAAACTCCCTCAGTGAAGCCCCCCCCCCCCTGTTGGAGGATAAACACTCCTATGTGCACAACAAAAGCAAATGAACCCTCCTAGGATCCTGAAATTTTTCAGACATAGGTTCTGTATTTTCTGAGTTTCTCTGAGTATATGCAGAGACTGAAAATGAAATTTTGCAGGCATAAACTAGACTTTAAGAGCTTTCAAATGAAAGTAAAATCACTCCATTTGGATACTGGATGATGCCTCAACCAGCTGCAACAAAACAGATAACTTGATCTCTTCACAGAGTATGAGCTAACTGGACAGACATTGTTCTGGACATTTCTCTGCACATGTGCAGGCACTGAACTTGAGACTTATACCAGACAAAGTAGAACTTATAAGCTTTCCAACAAGACAAAACTCATTGCAAATGGATTCTGGATGAAGGAGAAACAACAATTACAAAACTGGGGGGTCTGCCAAAAACATCTAGATAGATAGAGTGTGTAAAAGTGAAATTTCTGCAAAATATGCAGAGAACAGCTAGTAGGGGGTGTGCTTAAGCAAGGGGGCAGCTTGGGCACGTATTTCCACGACTCTAAGTCATAATACAACTCATTATAGGTTTTAAAGACCACTTACTAACCTCTTTAACCAATCAAAAACATATACATGTCAAAAGTGAGGTCCAATCACATCAAGAGGTGAGCTAAATCTTCTCTAATCAACTTCTTTCCATTATGGGCATAATTGGATGCCTCAAACTCGTGGAAATCAGCCTCCTTTGATTTTGGATGATGTGGAAGGTTCAATTTGGGGCATGTTCCCACACTCTTGAGCTTGAAAAACTTTCAACACCCCCTCAAGCTCAAGTCTTTTCCTTTGTTGCTTCAGCCTATGTCTCTTATGTTGATAGCTTCCTTGAATCCTCCAAGCTTTGTACCTTCAAGAAACTTTGTCATCATGTCTGCAACCTGCATTTTAGTGTTCACATACCTTATATCTAGCTCTTTTGCCATCACCTTTTCTCTAACGAAGTGGTAATGAACCTCTATGTGCTTGCTCCTTGCATGAAACATGGGATTGTTAGCTAGATAGATGCTTGAAATGTTGTCTCCATAAAGAGGAAACTCCTCCACTTCCACTTCCAAGTCCTTAAGTATCTTCTTAAGCCATAATAGCTCACATGTAGCCAATGCTAAACCTCTGTACTCAGCCTCTGTGGATGAAAGAGCAACAGTGGGTTGCTTCTTAGAGCTCCAAGAGATCACTTTTGTACCTATCATGAAAACATAATCCGATGTACTCCTTCGATCATCCTTGCTACCTGCCCAATCAGCATCACTATATCCTTTGACACTTAGATCAGCATCATATGAGTAAAATAGACCTTGGTTGATGGTGTGCTTGATGTAACGAAGCACCTTTCTTGCCGCCATAAGATGATCATGAGTAGGTGCATGCAAAATTTGAGAGAGAACACCTACTACATATGCAAGATCAGGTCTAGTGAATGTAGCATAAATTAATGAACCAATTATGCTTCTATATAGTGTAATATCTTGTATAGCCTCTCCTTGACCTGCAACCAACTTTGTATTGGGCTCCATGGGCTGAGAAAGTGGCTTACAACCACTCATACCAAACCTGTATAGCACATCCAACAAGTATTTTCTTTGAATCAAGAAGATGCCATTGTGTGCATAGATTACCTCTATTCCCAAGAAGTATTTTAGTGTTCCAAGATCAGATATCTTGAACTCCTTTCCTAGCTTTGATTTGATATCTTTAATACCTGCAATATCACTTCCTGTGATGATCAAATCGTCCACATAGATGCATATATATACCGTCTTGTCTCCTTGCTTTTCATGTAAAGTGATGGATCAGCAACACTTTCTTTGTATCCACAACTTGATAAATAATCCACTAACCTCTGATTCCAGGCCCTTGGGGCTTGCTTTAGTCCATATAGTGCTTTCCTTAGCTTGCAAACATGATTTGGGTACCTCATACTAGCAAATCCTTGAGGTTGGCTCATGTAGACTACTTCTTCAAGCTCTCCATTGAGGAAGGCATTCTTCACATCCAACTGATATAAGCTCCATTTCCTTGATGTGGCCACTGCAATCAAAGTCCTAATTGTTGGCATCTTGGCTACGGGGCTGAAAGTTTCATCATAATCTATCCCGTAGCTTTGGGAGAAGCCTTTCGCCACCAACCTTGCTTTGTACCTAGCAATGGAACCATCTGAATTTCTTTTAATTTTGTAAACCCACTTATTACCTATCACCTTCATGCCTTCTTGAGCTGGTACCAAGCTCCAAGTATGGTTCTCATCAAGTGCTTTGAGCTCTTCCTTCATTGCCTCTTGCCATTCCTTGCAATCCTTAGCTTCTTCATAACTAGTTGGTTCTTTGTCCTTGATTACCTGAGTCATGTATGCATAATGCTTTGCAATGAAATTATCATATGTTAACCTTTGTACTGGATATCTTACTCTTGAAGACCTTCTTTCACTTCCTTTTGGTGTGGTTGCCATCTTCTTTCTTTGTTTAGCCACTCCTGGAGTTTGAACTTCTTCTATCTCTTCATCTTCCAACATGCTCTCGTCCACATAGCTTCCTTCTTCAACTGAAATCTTCTCTTTGCCTTTGACTTTGCTTTCTTCAGAGCTGGTCTCTCTTTCCCTAAGCCTTCCACTCCATGGTGAGGGTGTCCTTGTGTTGCATGAGTTGCTTGGACCACTCAAATCCATGCTTTCTTGAACTCTATCATCATTCTTCAAATCTGTCTCACCTATGTCTTCAACCTGCAATGGACTTGTGCATGCATACCAAGGCTTCAACTCATCAAAGACAACATCCCTACTTACCTTCAGCTCCTTGGTGATGGGATTATAGCATTTATACCCCTTTTGTTCCATAGAATATCTAAAAAAAATACACCTTTCAGATTTGGCATCTAACTTTGACCTCAACTCTTGAGGTACATGTACATAGCATATACAACCAAAGATTCTAAGATGTGAAATGCAAGGTTTTCTTCCACTCCATGCTTCCTCAGGGGTTAGATGATGTATACCTGATGTAGGACATCTATTCATGATGTATGTGGCTGTATATGTAGCCTCTCCCCAATAACAATGCGGCATATTCATTTCATTGAGCATACACCTTGCTACCTCTGCTATGTGTCTGTTCTTTCTCTCTGCTACCCCATTTTGTTGAGGGGTATACCTGCATGTAAATTGCCTTTTGATGCCATTGACCTGCAAAAATTCAGAAAATTCATGGGAGAAATACTC
Organism: Ceratopteris richardii; assembly: GCA_020310875.1. NCBI lineage: Eukaryota > Viridiplantae > Streptophyta > Polypodiopsida > Polypodiales > Pteridaceae > Ceratopteris > Ceratopteris richardii. Next base: position 138,705,213 of record CM035439.1, on the reverse strand, counting down.
TCCCCCTCCATCATATCTCAAAGTTTTGATAAACTTGCCAGATTCCTTCTCCACCTGTGCTTTGAATTTCTTGAAGTAGTGGAACACATCTGATTTGTTTCTAATGCAATACAACCACACTTTTCTTGAAAAGTCATCAATGAAGGTTACAAAATACCTATTTCCAGCAAGGGATGCTTCTCTTGTTGGACCCCAAACATCCGTGTGAATGAGGTCTAAAACATTTGCACTTACATAGGTACTCTTCTTGAAAGGCAGCCTTGATTGTTTTCCTTGTTGGCAAGCTATACAAATTTCATGCAACATTTTAGATGTAAAATTTGGTAGGCCTCTTACCAAGCTCCTCCTTTGCATGTCCTTGAGCTTTTGTAGGTTGATGTGACCTATTCGTTTATGCCATAGATCCAAATCTGCTATCCTCTTGTCTCCATATGTGACATACATTGAATGGTGTGGCTGATTTATGTCCATTATGAACATTCTCCCTTGCTTTTTTCCTTTTGCTATGAGCTTGAAACCTGCCCTTGGATCCTCAACAAAACATCCTCTTTCATTGAACCTAACTTGATAGCCCTTTTCTACCATTTGGCCTACTGAAATCAAGTTTTTGGTAATAGTAGGGACATGTAATACCTCTGATAAGCACTTTGCTCTTTGATTTCCTTCCAAACTGATATCTCCCACATGTTGAATGGTATGCTCTGAGTTATCACTTGTTTCCACATGCCCTTGATGCTTTGGGACCTGCAAATTACTAAAAAGATCCTTTCGACATGACATATGATTGCTACATCCACTGTCTACATACCATACATCTTCACTAGCTTGAGTTGTATCTTCACCATACCTCATGGCAAGTAAATAATCATTCCCTTGGCTGGATGATGTGTTTGCATAATTACCTTACCCTCTATAATTGTTGTTGTTGCTTTGATTCCCTTGTCTTTGAGCTCTATGATAGCATTCATTTGCAAAATGACCGGGCTTACCGCATACAAAGCATCCATTTGAAGTGGCTTGTCCTCTTCCACCAAATCTTGCACCTCTTCCTCTATTTGTGGCTCTTCCACCTCTTTGACCTGCATTTTCTTGTTGTCCTTGACCTCCTTGGTTGCTTTGATATCTTCCTCTTCCTCTTGTAGCACCTCGGTTGTGTCTTCCTCTTCCTCTACCTGCATACAACAATTGCCCTTGGCTATCCTTGGCATTATGACCACCAAGGTTCATCTCCTCTGTCACCATGAGAGTGATTAGTTGATCAAAATCAGGAAGAGAGTCCCTTACATACACTGAAGTTGTGAAAGCCCTCCATTTTTCATCATCCCTAAGTCCATTTAGGGTGTGGGCGACAAGATCGTCATCATCTAGGGCACAGCCGATTGACCCTAGTGCATCTGCAAGCTCTTTAACCTTTAATATGTAATCATTAGCACCTTGAGAGGGGCTTTTCCTAAGATTATTTAGCTCATTCTTGAGCTGAATTTTTCTAGCTTTTGTGGAGGTTGAGTACAATCTCTCCAAGCACTCCCACACCTTCTTCGATGTATCCAAATCTTGAATATGCCCTACCATAGAGTTGCTAATATGCTGAGATAAAATGAAAATGACCCTTTTGTCCCTTTCATCCCACTCTCTTACTGCTCTTCTCTGATCATTGGTTGGATTTACCTCATCTATGTAGGGTTTTGGCTCTCCACCACTCACAAGTCCCCACAAACCTTTCCACATCAAAAAATTGCTTATTCTAAATCGCCACGGTTGGTAGTTTCCTTTTTCGAGCTTCTCAATCTGAGCATTGAGATCAGCCATGGTGCCTCCTAACTCTTTTGAACCTCCCCCTTGATGCAATGAAGTTGAAAAGGATGGCTTTTACCTCAAAAAATAGAGCTACTCCTCTTGATGAAGCTTCGTCTTTGATTTGATGATGTATTTGCTTCCCCTTGTTGTTGACGTGCCCGTTCTTTGCTTCCTTCCTTCAAAATTTGATGAAGTCTTCACTTCACTTTAGTAGCTCCTTCTTCTCTCTTTGATACTCCACTTATAGCTCTAATACCACTGTTGGAGGATAAACACTCCTATGTGCACAACAAAAGCAAATGAACCCTCCTAGGATCCTGAAATTTTTCAGACATAGGTTCTGTATTTTCTGAGTTTCTCTGAGTATATGCAGAGAATGAAAATGAAATTTTGCAGGCATAAACTAGACTTTAAGAGCTTTCAAATGAAAGTAAAATCACTTCATTTGAATACTGGATGATGCCTCAACCAGCTACAACAAAACAGATAACTTGATCTCTTCACAGAGTATGAGCTAACTGGACAGACACTGTTCTGGACATTTCTCTGCACATGTGCAGGCACTGAACTTGAGACTTATACCAGACAAAGTAGAACTTATAAGCTTTCCAACAAGACAAAAATCATTGCAAATGGATTCCGGATGAAGGAGAAACAATAATTACAAGACCGGGGGGTCTGCCAAAAACATCTAGATAGATAGAGTGTGTAAAAGTGAAATTTCTGCAAAATATGCAGAGAACAGCTAGTAGGGGGTGTGCTTAAGCAAGGGGGCAGCTTGGGCACGTATTTCCACGACTCTAAGTCATAATACAACTCATTAGAGGTTTTAAAGACCACTTACTAACCTCTTTAACCAATCAAAAACATATACATGTCAAAAGTGAGGTCCAATCACATCAAGAGGTGAGCTAAAGCTTCTCTAATCAACTTCTTTCCATTATGGGCATAATTGGATGCCTCAAACTCGTGGAAATCAGCCTCCTTTGATTGTGGATGATGTGGAAGGTTCAATTTGGGGCATGTTCCCACACTCTTGAGCTTGAAAAACTTTCAACACCCCCCACCCAAGCACCGAAGAGCTGCCCGTCAGAAAGATAACAGCGGTCTCAAAAATTTGGCTCGTGTCCATTTATGACCCCTTGTGCAGAGTGATGGCCATTCCTCCTCTGACACCTCCTGATAGGGAAGGGTGAATGCCACCCTTTTCCCCTCTTAATGTTGCTGTTCTTTGCATACCTACCTCCACTGAGGACTGAGGGGACCAAAACGAAGCCCGACGGATCCTTGCTTTTTTCACCTTCCCACGGGGTCCCTTTTTTCCAGCCAACTAGAAGGAACTGAAAAGGGTCGACTTCCCCTTTTACTTAGTCACCTTCTAGAACTTTTGTCAATGCCAACTTTGCACTCTTGATATTGAGCCTCCACTTTAGTGTTCCACAATCCTGAGGCACACAAAACTTTCCTTTCTGACCAATGAGAAATTCTTCAAGCCGAGCATCTATATCAGAAGAACCAAGGTTCATGATAACTTTCTCAATTGTCTCCATACTTGTCCTCCTATATGGCTCATTGTCATCCTTGAAGTCTTCCACACTTTTTCCAACAAAATCAGCTACCTCAAAATAACCGTTCCTTATGATCATCCTACATATGATGCACCAGCTGCCACATAAGCTAATGATCAAGTCAACCAGAGCATTATCGACTGATATATCTTCTCCAGAAAAAACCCCACACTGCGACAAGCTTTTGAGCTGCGAACAAAGATAACAATATTGATATAACCACTTCATCATCCCCATATGGGACACTCTTTCTTGGTTTCTTGCATTAAGATCTCATTAATAGACCATCATGTTCACACCAATCAATCATGCAACACATCATATAAGCCTGTGTACCTAAGTCCAGAAGTCTTAGGGACTTGTGCCAAAGAGACTAAATCTCATTTGCCACACAAGTGCATATAGTGGGGAATTGACACACGCTTATTTGTCAATCCGATGAATCGACCTAACCAAGTGTATGAGGACTTGTGCTCACGTGATTGGAAATGAAGTTATTCACCTCACATGCATGAGAAAAGACTAACCTACCTCTCCAACTCAATTAACTACAGAAAGTGTTTGTCGCGATACCACTTACAATAGTTTTCACTAAATCGAGGATTTCTCTCAGCAGTGGGGAGGGATAGACAACAGTCCTACACACACATTCCAAGCATTGCACACACACATAGAAGATCAAAGAGAAGATGAAAATCTGCAAGGAAGAAGCAAATTCGAAAATCAGGAGCCCTCCTTTTTCACAATGGCAAAAAGTGTCTACAAAGAGTCATGAAGTAACTTATATACGTGTGCCCTAAAAATGGTCATTTCACACAAGAGATCGGCACTTTATTGACTAATTTCTATTCTTCTACTATTTTACAAGAATTATATTACAATGATTTGGGATTATGCATCTAGAGGACTCCTCTAGTGCATTTACATGGCTTGAGGTAATTTCCTAAGACTTTGAAGAAGAAAAAATATGCCCATTAATTTGAAAATTTTGGGGGCTCCCCTTTCATGCCTCTTTGCTCTGCAACACTCTCCCCCTCTTTGTCTCTGTCGTCCCTTGACAAGCTTTTGCATCTCGTTTATAGCTAGTTTAAGACTTCTGAATACACGCACCCAACGGTCGAAGGAGCAACAATGACTGTTAGACAATTGGTTATCTTATATGAGGTATGTCCTTTGTTTCTCTTTCCCCTTGGTATTCCATACATCACAATTCTAGGTTGTTGCATTCAATCGGGCTGCCACGCACGCCATCAGCGAGAGGATTATTACCTGCCAAGTATTTTCTTGCACTTCTTCATGGATACTTCCTGGCCCTGGTCCTTCCTTCCCATGAAATGTCATGGTTGTTATTGTTCTTTAATTCCATTCCTCAGGATCTGGGTGTTTGGCGTTGTTGCCTGATGCATGCCCCTACGGGGCTTTGGGCAGAGGGTGGTTCTTTTGCTTTATACTCTTCATTCTTTATTGAGCAGTTTTGGTCTTTGATTTTCTTCTTCTTCTCTTATTGCTTGATTCCCCTCCTCCTGTACTATGTCGTCCCCGACAGGCTTTTTGTGGCGACGTGAGTATGTTTGTATGGCAGCTTGCTCTCCTTGATTAAGCAAATTTGCGTGACATATCATGAACTCTTTCCACGGGGTTGACTTCACTCCATCCTCTGGTGCTTGTCGGTGATCCGCAAAGAAACTTGTTTCATAAGCCACCAGTCTCGCATTAAGATTTGAAGTCATCTTTACAAAAATTTCTGAATCAATTTCAAAGAAGCCAGTAAAAAATGCTTCTTCAAATGTCTGCATATACGTTCTTGGAAAAAACATGAGCCATGAATAAAATGTTATAAGAGTTAATCGGCTTGGGATAGTGGAAAGATAAAAAATAAGTACTTCAGAGCCCTGTGTAATTCCGATGAAGTTCAAAAATGTATATTTGTCATGTTGGAAGACTTTAATAACTGTAAGGAGCATGCTGAAAATCTTATTGGTTATTTTGACTGCCAAATCCTATACAGTCGCATATCGAGCAATCCAAAATTCCATGGTTTTCACCATGTATTCTTCTGTTGGTAGGTAATTATGCGGTGAACTTGGTAATAGTGGGTAATTGAGCCATTGATTATTTATGCTACCATGGCGTTGTCCTTCCCAAAATTGCGACCAGGAGCGTCTGCAGGGTATTGGACAAAAAGATGGATTCACCTGAAGTGCATATGGCGATGCTTCCCATTGTACCCGCAGTGTAGGGTTCTTTTCCAAAAGTTTTTGCCTCCATATAGGATCAGCCCTTTCGAATTCCTCTTGAGTATAGTTGAAAGTATTATTGCTAAACTAGAGGTTGTTGTCAGGCTCCTTTTTTGTCATTGTCTTTATATATTGCCGGGTTTGCTCTTTAAGGAGTCCATATGATACATTAAATGGCTTAAATATTTGTTCCAAATGTTTGCTCTCAATCTGAGCTTCCTTCATGACCTTGATTATTTGATCTTCAAATTCCATAGTAAGTTGGGACACCGTTAGTGCCCTCTCATGTCGGCTCAGTTCTTCAATATCCCAATGATTACGTTCAGATGGGATCTCCGTGTCCTCCCTTATTGGTGAATGATGTAAGGTGGGAGAGAGAGGACATACCTCAATCTCCTCAGTAGCCGATATGGATTTTGGAACTACTGGTGCCCCCTCTGTTGCCTATTGTTGCAGATAGACGTCTACGGAAGCACGCGAACAGCACAAGGAAGAAGAAGAAGCTTGGAGCACAAACACACAATACTGAATGTATTACTAGAGAATGTACAAAGATAAGTAGCCCATTAGGGTAATAGGCGTATGTACAAGCCGAGGGAAAAAAACCTCCTAAAGAGGGAAAAAAAGTGCCCCGGTGGTCCTAGAGTGTTCACACACATCACTACCTAAATATATCAACAAATCCCCCCTAGGAGTGATGCGGTGAACAAGGAGCTGGCACTCATGTATAAGGAAGTGCCAAGCTATGTGGAAATCACTCCACAAAAGGAAGTAAGCCCAAAGCTTTGCGGAAAGCTTCAAACTTCTCCCTAGGCAGAGCCTTCATGAAAAGGTCTGCAATGTTCTCCTGCATGGGCACATATGCCAAGCTGATCTCCCCAACAGAGAACCTCTCCCTGACATAGTGATAATGCACCTCAATGTGCTTAGTGCGAGCATGGAACACAGGGTTCCTCGCAACTGCCAATGCGCTCTGACTGTCAGTGAAGATGGTGGTGGCAGAAGACTGGCCAACACCCAAATCAGCCATAAGGCATCTGAGCCACACACACTCAACAGTCGCTGTGAAAGCTGCCCTATACTCAGCCTCACAACTGGAAGTGGCCACAGTAGGCTGCTTCTTGCTCAACCAAGATATACATGAGCTACCAAGCATGAAGCAAAAACCACTGGTGGACACACGAGTGTCATAGCAACCAGCCCAATCTGAGTCAGAAAAAGCATGCAAATCTGGCGTTAGTGATCCCCCCTTGGGATAAAGCAACCCAAGTAGCCGAGTACCACTCAAGTAGCGAAAGATGTGCTTAACCACTTTCCAATGCGTGACTCCTGGGCAATGCATAAACCTGCTCATCTGTGAGACAGCAAACTGAATATCTGGCCGAGTAATGCATAAGTAAATCAAGCATCCAACAGCCTGCTGATAGAGAACAACATCAAATGCATCTCCAGCATCATGAAGACTCAATCGTAAACCTGTCTCCATAGGAGTGGAAATAGGCTTACAGTCTTCAAGGCCAAAACGCTGCAATAATGTGTCAATATATTTCGTTTGACACAAAGCCATTCCACCATCAACATGCATAAATTGAATGCCCAAATAGTGATGCAAATGCCCCAAATCAGACATCTCAAATGAGGCATGCAAATCAGCCTTAAAATCAACAATATGTGTCTCAATAGGACCAGTGAGCAGCATGTCATCAACATAGACAACAATGATCAGAAGCACATCATTAGCACGTTTAACATATAAGGTGCTTTCAGTTGGATTGTTCTCAAAACCATGTGCAATCAGATAGGCATGTATCTTCTCATACCAAGCACGTGGTGCTTGCTTTAAACCATATAATGCCTTCTTTAACCTGCAAACCTGGTTTTCATGCCCTTTCTGCACAAAGCCACGGGGCTGAAAAACATACACTTCTTCATGCAAGTCACCATTCAGAAATGCTATTTTAATGTCCAACTGATGTACATTCCAACCATGATGGGCTGCAAGTGCACAAATGCTCCGAACAGTAGTCATACAGCATGTAGGTGCAAAGGTCTCATCAAAATCAATGCCTCTTTCCTGTGCATAACCCTTTGCAACAAGCCTAGCCTTATACCTGTCAACTGTACCATCAAGTTTACGCTTCAACTTGTATACCCACTTAGTGCCAATGGCCTTCTTGCCAGGAGGCAAGTCACATAAAGACCATGTACCATTCTTCATTATAGCATCATATTCAAATTGCATAGCAACCATCCAATTTTCTGACTTTGCTTTGAGTGGATATACCCATGCGTGCCTGGAAAAATCATCAATGAAAGTCACGAAGTAAAGGTAATTTCCAAAAGAGGGTGTCTGCATAGGACCACAGACATCACTATGTACAAGCTGCAATTTTTGCGTAGCCCAAACTGAACCATCTTTTGGAAAGGAAGAACGCTGCATTTTGCCCAAAATACAGCCTTCACAAACATGTTTTCCAGGTGCCTCAAGTTTGGGCAAAGAGGACACCGTTTCAGATTTCTGCAGGCATAACAAACTAGCAAAATTCAGATGACCAAAGCGTGCATGCCAAAGCTTTGCATCTGACATAGCCTGAGAATCATGAACTACACATGCCGAATCATTCACAGATCTTTCATAGTCTATGAGCTTATACAGCCCACGACATAAAATGCCAGAAGCAATAATCACATCACCATTTGAGAGATCATGGACTGCACACCTGTCATCAACGAATTTCACAACCAAGCCAATCTTGGCTAATGCAGAAACTGATAACAAGTTCTTTTTTATCCCTGGCACAAATAAAGCATCTGACAAAGTGAAAGAACTACCATCAGCAGTAGTCAGAATGATCTTACCAACTCCCATAACAGGATAAGAGGAGTTATTGGCGCATGTGACAGTATTCCCTGTAGGGGCAGGCTCGAGTGAAGAGAAGAAACTGCGCTGCGAGGTAATATGTTTGGTCGCCCCACTGTCAAAGTACCAAACATCTGAGTCTACTGCAGACATGCACTGATCATGAGAAGATGGGTCAAAACTACAGACAGTAGTAAATGCCCATTCTTCTTCCTACACAAGATTTGCAGACTCTGTTTTTGGTGTAGAGGCCTCTGCAACAACCATTCAAGCCTCTTTCTTCTTTGCCTCTTTAGCAGCCAGTTTTGGACAGTTCTTTATAATATGATCATTTTCTTTACAGTACTTGCAGAACAATTTCTGCTTTTCTGATTTCTTCTCATGTTTATCCTGGTTCTTCGATTGTGCAGCATTTGCAGATTTCTGCTTACTAGTAGAAGAGCTCCATTTTCCTTTGCCCTTCTGACTAGCCAGGAAAGCTTGATCTGCAACACGCATAATGGATCTGTTCTACCTGGACTGATCTTCCTGCCACAGAACAGAGACTAATTCCTCAAATGACAAGGCATTCGGATTGCCTTTCATCATCAACCGAAGAGTAGAGGCAAAACTCTGATATGAATCAGGAAGACCATTCAGAATGGTCTGCACAAGTGAGCTATCTGGTATAACCTCATCAGCAGAAATCAATTGTTCCTTCAGGTCTTTGATCTTTGTAAGAAAATTGTCCATAGAATCACCTTCATTCATGTGCTCACTCTCCAACTGTTTTTGGAGGTAAGCAACACGAGCCTCATTCCTAGCCTGGTACAAAGTGGTAAGTGTATCCCAAGCATCCTTTGCTGTTCTGCAAGAGCGAATGTGAGGAATAATGGCACGTTTGACAAACAAAGCTATCAATGCATGTGCCTGGGCATCTCTGCCATCCCAACGAATTTGCTCTCTAGTAGGTGCAACAGAAACAACAGCACAAACAGGAATCTGCGGAATATCATCTTCGACACCATCTTCATCAGCTCCAACACCTGTATTTGCAGTACCTGTCGTTACAGGTGTAACAGGACGTCTTTCAACACCCTGCACAATGTTCCACAATCCTTTTGCAACCAGTACATGTCGCATCATATAAGCCCATAATGGGTAGTTGGTACCATCCAACTTATCCTCAACAGCCAACATACGGAATACATCACTGCTTTCAGCCATGGCCGGTGACTAAAATACCTTGATGCAGAAAATTGACTGTATCTCAAAAAGTTGAACAGAACTGCCAGACGAGTTCTGCTAGACCTGTAGTAGACTTCGAGACGCTTAAACTGGCGAACAGAAATTGGTATATACCTTTGGCACAGAAGGACGAAATAGCCTGCACAAGCACTGCGATAGTGCGTTCGGAGGCCGAAACGAGCTCAAATCGTGATTTCGGCACCACACAGCAAAGTTGTTTTGATCTCGAAAACACCCTAAGTATGCTCACCAAATTTCATGCGAATCTGAGACTACAAACGGAGGAGTGTCGACGGCGCCCTAGAAGAAGCGACGACCTGCTCTGATACCAATTGTTGGAGATAGACGTCTGCGGAAGCACGCGAACAGCACAAGGAAGAAGAAGAAGCTTGGAGCACAAACACACAATACTGAATGTATTACTAGAGAATATACAAAGATAAGTAGCCCATTAGGGCAATAGGCGTATGTACAAGCCGGGGGAAAAAAACCTCCTAAAGAGGGAAAAAAGTACCCCGGCGGTCCTAGAGTGTTCACACACATCACTACCTAAATATATCAACACCTATTGTTGTAGCCGCTCTTGTAGTTGCTTTATCATTTCATCCTTTTGCTTGATTTCTTCATTGGCCTTAGAAATCGTTTCTTTATTCTTTTGGATTTCTTCTGTCACGACAACGAGTTGATCAATGTATTCTTTACATTGCGCCATATATCTATTCTCGGCCTTTTTCCACTTTGTCCTTAGAGCCGTCGTATCATCCATATACCTTTTTTCCCATTCGGCAATGATTGTCTGCTCCTGCTTGTTCTGATCTTCATACTTGGCTATCTTTTCCTCCATTGCCTTTATGTCGTTTTCTGGCACTTCCTGAGACTCTATAGGTTGATCACTTAGAATAGTTGTCATCAGCTCCTTGTTTTTGTTCCTTAAGTTCTCTGCCTCATCCATGTATATCTTGAGTTGTGATTCCAATATTTTGCTTCTTTCATTTATCCGTGTCTTCTCGGTCTCACTAACCTCATATTTCCTCTGTAACTCCTGTAGTTGTTCTTTTAATTTCTCATTTTCTGTCTCTAAAGTTTTGCACTGCTGTTTGGCCTCTTGAACTTTGTTTTCTTTATGTGTTATGTGTTCTCTTGCTAGCCTTAATTGTGCTAAAAGGTTCTTACCCATTTCATGAAGTTCATGCTTTTCCTGCATCGCTTTGTCATAGTCCTCATCAGCTTGAGATCAATTGTTGCGTATCCATAGCAGTTATGATCATATCTTGAACCACTAGCTTGAGCTAAACGACGTCAACATTCAACCACGTTTTTGGAATGCTCGGAGCTTCTCCTGTTTGTACATCCTTTCCATGCTCCACATGTACAGTTTCATTGTGTGGTTGTCTGATTTGTAGTTGTACTTCTGGTTCTTTTCTTTCTTTGTCTAGGTCGATAAATTTCGTGGCACTCCCTTGAAATGTAACATCCATGGGGGAGGGTTCTGCCACAACCCTGATTGGAGTGAAGGGTTCTGATTCTTCCACTGTAGTTTCTTTTGTTTCTTCCTTTGGATTCTTTAATGACCCCTCTCCTGTAAGCGTTGTCTCTTTGATTTGAATTTTGGAAGTCTCATTTATTTTGATGACATGTATCCCTTCTCGGTTTACCTCTTTGCCTGCGATGTCTTGATTGGGGTTGATGGGGGTGTCATTCATCTTTATGTCCTCTTCTTCAGCATTGTAGTTCACTTCATTTAATTCCTCTGATTGTCCATCATCTCTTGACTCACTCCGAATATCGGTATTCACACATAGTCGTAATTGGTTGTCTTTTCCTCTCCTAAACAAGTGTCTTCCCATGAGTACATAATCCTTGCTCATTTCCTCTAGGGATCATTTTCTTACCAAGCTAACTCCTTCCTCATGTTCCCTTGTCTTTAGGAATTTTACCAACATTTTGCTCCAATTGGGTGCTATTGTTGAGAAAGGTATGGATGTATGATCCTCAGGGATAGTCTCCTAGCATTCTGCGCAGTTACTCACATAGTCATGGACATCCTTAGGCATGTCCAGCCAGTATACTCCTAATTGTTTTAATTCCCTAATAGTTCCATGAGTTCCTCTGTGTGTCCTCCATTTGTTCACATGAGCTTGTTCAATCAGCTTCAATTGTTCGTCTTCCTCAGCACATCTTAGTAGTACACCGTTAGGTTCCTTATAGTACACACTTCCCGCAATAATGTGCAAATTCCTTGACTATAGGATTTCCTTCTTACTCTCTTCATTGATTGAATGTTGTGGGCCATGAGTGAGTATCGGAATTAGTTTTTCTGCCCACTTTGGACACACTTCTAGATTAAACAAATAAGTGTCTGGCAATTCGTCTGGTATTCCACTTGGTGGTTCTCCGTGTGTTAACCTAGAGAGATGATCTGCTCTTACATGGGTATTTCCCTTTTTCACTATTACTTCAAAGTCAAACTCCATCAATAGTAGAAACCATCTTACCAGTCTTCCCGTGTTACAAGGCTTATTGACTAGGTACAATAAGCCCTGGTGTTCTATGAAGAACTTGAACTTGTTGGCTAAGAGATAGTGTCTAAATTTCTTCACTACATAGACTATTCCTAATCCCTCTCGCTCTGTGGTTGTATAGTTTTTCTCAGCTTGGTTCAGTTGTCTACTCGCATAAGCAATTGGGTGATCTAACTTTCCTTCATCTGTTGGTTGGGCTAAGATACAACCTATTGCGTAATTTGAAGCGTCCACATGGATATGAAAAGGCTTGTTCCAATTTGTCTTCAGAATTGGGGCTGTGCTAAGCCGCTTCTTTAACTCATTGAATGCCTTCTCACATTCCTCTGTCCAAGTGAATTGAGTTAAAAGTCCATACAAGGGTTTGGCAATTATGGCATACATGTGGATAAATTGATGGTAGTATCCACAATGTCCCATAAATGCTTGCACTTCTTTTGCATTCTTCGATCTAGGAAGCTCCAAAATGACCTTAATCTTGTCCTCATCAGTGGATATTCCATTTCTAGAGACTATGTGTCCTAAGATCTTCCCTTGTCTTACCATGAAGACACACTTCTCAGGGTTCAGGCAGACTCTATATTGTCGGCATTTATTAAATATCTTCTGTAATTATGGAATGTGGTCTTGTCTTTGATTTGAGTATGTACATAGATCATCCACATACACTTCCATGCTCTTCTTCAGGAATTCTTTGAAAACATGACACATCAATCGTTGGAAAGTAGTAGGCGCGTTAGTAAGTCCAAAAGGCATCACTCAAAAAGCATAGACTCCCCATTTAGTCACGAATGTGGTCTTATGTTGATCCTCTGTAGCAATAGCTACTTGGTTGTATCCAGAGAATCCATCTAAAAAGCTATAGACTTCTTTTCCTGCTACTCTTTCCAGTAGATGGTCAGTGATGGGTAATGGGTAGCTGTCACGCATAGTGGCTGCATTGACCTTTTTCAAGTTAATGCAAACTCTTAATTTTCCGTTCTTCTTAGGCACAACTACTAATGGCGATACCCACTCGGTATGCTCTATTTCATATATGAATCCTGCCGCTAGTAGTTTTTCTATTTCTTCTTTAATTTTAGTAGCATAGACCTCATTGTATGTATAAGGGCATTGTTTTGATGGTTTTGCCTCCACCGTCATTGGTATTCTATGAGAGCAAATCGAGAGTTCCACACCCTTGAGATCCTTATATGTCCATGTGAATACATCTCGATATTCTCGGATCAATTGTATTAATTCTTCTTCCTCCTCCGTTGACACATCTTTACCTATGTATGTACATCTTTCTTCTCCCTCTTCCACTGTTACTATGATCTTTTTTGTTTGTTCTTTGTTATCGTATGCTTCTCCTTCTCTAGCCTCTCTCTTAGGCATATGGATGGCTATTTTTCTCTCCTCTACTTTGTACCTTTTAAAATGCTTCGGAACCTCAAAAAGATCCGAACTTGGTCCGATTTTACTCACGCTTTCATCTTGCTTCTGTACTATGGGGGCTGCTTCTATTGCTAACACTTTGGTCACTCCATACTTGTCTTCGGTATGAATAGCTTCTAGGTAACATTCTTCAGAGTCAAACTCCGGTTCCATCTCTATGCTCTCGTATTCTTCTTTCCATTCCTTTTCCAATATTTTCCCTGATTCTACTTCTTGAAGGACAACCATGTACAAATTAATGTCATAGCCTTCTTCATCCACACATTCATTCATCTTCAAAACTTCTTCATTCACACATACATCCAAGGTAGCTAAGATTTCCATCCATCCATACGGTTCAAATGTTTCGTCAGGAAAGATTTGAGGCATATACATTGGGTCCTCTATAGGTCGGTAGTTAGGATGTCCTATTGGCCACATGTGCCTTTTATTATCCTCTTTCTTGGCTTCTTTACACATCCATAGTTGGGCATCTTCATGCATTCATGATTGATTGCTTGATCCAGCGCTATGAATAGATAGATCATCTTCCTCCTTGTGTATAGGATTCCAGTGTAGTGGAAGGACATCTCGATATGCAAACGTATGCAAGTTTATCTTGGTGGTATTTCCTTGATGTTGCAGGTATAATGAATCTCGTCCCCCGTCTTGCACTATCCGCATTTGTCTCATGAAAGGTCGTCCTAATATCATTTCGTAATTGTTAGCCTTTTCAAATTTACAGATGGCTAATGTGTGTTCAAATTCAACTCCACAGGTGGTTAATTTGATCTTTTCTAATATTCCTAAGGGTTTCTCCACATGACCATCTGCTAATTGGAGCTTCATGCGTGTGGGTCATAAGGTAGGCTTTCCCCATTTCTCCCAAATCTCATTGGTGACAATTCCTACTCCTGTTCCTGTGTCTAGTATAGCCTTCGTCATGTACCCATTGTAAGTGACAGGTAGACATGTATTACCTTCGTCTCCTTCACTAAATTCTCCCACCTTATCTACAGGAATTTGTATCTTAGATGGGTTTTCTTTCCCCTTGTTTTCCTTTTCATCCTTCTCCTGCCCTAATTCCAGTTGACTTGCTAATTGTTTCCATATTTGCGGTTTAACCCGGAGTAGTTCTTCCACAATCAGTTTGCATTGTACTTTTGTCTTTCTAAGTTCTGTTAGATTGTGTGAATTCTTATCTGAGTTTCCTTTTCCCTTTCCCTGTATTGTGGGTGCTCGGATTATCATAGATTCCTTTTTGTATTCTCCCATGTAATTTGGTAGGGTTGAAATGCTCTGAGCTTCTTCTCTATTTCGGTCTAGTCTTGGTACTTCCTCATATACTTCTTCCATGCTGGGATTTGGTTGATAAACTTCCACATTCTAATTCCTCAAAGGGAGGCTTAGTCACTCCATTTCTCTTCCATTGTTCTTCTCGGATTCTATTCCATAACTCTTTTGGTCAGTCAGCCTCTAAGTCAAGTATTGTTGACATAGGTTCGTCCTGGCTTTTCACTCGCTCACATTTGTCATCCTTCTCTTTAAGTTCTTTATCCCTGGATTTAACACACTCATTCTATTGCTCCTCAGCTATCCTTGTCTCTGGAAGGGCTGGGATAGTCTTTTCTAGGGTTGCTTGCGCTACCTCTATGAGTTTACTGCATAAAGCAAGCCTCTCTTTTTCTAATTCTCCTTGTGGGTAAAGCTTTTCATGTTGTTCCACAGTTGGTCCAGTCTTAATTCTAGCTTGGTAAGCTGTCAACCACATGTCCAAATCATCCGGTTTTGGGTCAGCTAGAATTGATCCTAGTTTCTTTGCTTCTCGATTAAGAGGTGGAATGGGAGCTTCTTTCCGAACCTCTGGTTCTTTATGCTCCTTACTGCTTCTTGTTTGTTTCTTATTGTCTTGACTTTTGTTTTTCATCCATTTCTCTTTAAGCTTCTCTCTTCTTTCCTTCCATTTTTGTGCTTTCATGTTCTGGGTATTCTCATGTGGTTCCTCGGAATCTTCTACTATTTGGCTTTTGGGGTTTACTGTTCTATTGTTTTCTTATTCCCGATCCGCTTGTTTTTCTTTTCGTTCCTTTGTTTGAGCTCGTGTAATGGCCTTTAAGGGCACGGTGTATTCCTTGTCACCTCCAGGTGCTTCTATCACTTCAATTACATTAATAGGTGCAGTGTCTTGGACTTTAGTGGGATTCTTTGGGCAGTCTCTGAAAAGATGTTCCTTCCCACAATCATTGCAATATCCTTCCCAAGTCCTAGGAGGTGGTAGGTTGTAAGGTCGAGTACATTCTCTAATAAAATGATCTCCTTCGCATCTATAACATGGTCCTCTCGGCACAGGCGGTCTAATGGGTGGTCTCACGGGTGGCTGTACTTTAGGTACGGTGTACATTAATGTTGCCACTTCTGGCTCACAGGCGTTTTCGTATCCTTCGTATCCGTAGCAGTGTAGATCATAGGGTTGTTCATACTCAGACATGTTAGTGTCATAGGTATAGTATTCTCCTTGAGACTACTCATAACCTGAGTTTGTCAATTCCACACTGGTCATAGGTGATGTTGGTACTATGGCTCTTTCTAGGTTTTCCTCTAGCTGAGCATACTTAACCGGTACCACATGTTGGGGCTGTGACACTTGTGGTCCTAACACTGGTTGGGGTGGTGGATATTGTGCCTACTCGTATGGCCTCGGTGCTCCTATGGGTGTTGGGTAGGGATTGTACCTGGGCATATCTCTACCTGGCTCTCTAGGTGGGTATCCATATGGCCGATACTGAGGTGGTTGTAGAGGTCATGCCTGCCTATTGAATGGGCAGTTTTTCGTGGTGTGGTTGGTGTATTTTTGTTCTATGTGGCAATACAAGGCAGCTCCTTGATGGGGCTATCTATTGTAAGGATATGTCTGTGGTACACCAGTTCCTCCTCGTACACACATGTGCGTGGGGTGATCTCCTCCACATAGACTACATCTTCATAACATAGGCACTCTTAAGGCTGGGTGTTGGTAGTTTCTCTGTCCTTGGACTCCCAATTTCTTTGCTACCAGCTTTGCTAATTCCTCCACATTACTGGATTTGGATGTAATTGTACTCCGAGAGTCTTTTGATTTACTGGGGCTGGGTGTACTCTTCAGATCATCCGCGAGGTTGTCCTCTAAGTCAATACATTCCTGCAGGCATTCACTCAATGTCTGTAGCCTCTTTACATATACTAGTGTTCTTAAGGTTACGTTTGTTAATCCATCCAAGAATAATGAAATCATTTTTTGCTGAGTGGGTCTCTCTGTTGCTGGACATCTATCAACATATTGATTGAATCTTTGAGCCGCTATTTTCATAGTTTCATTAGGGTTTTGTTTGAAACTATGGATTAAAGATGCAAAATTGTGTTTAATCCCTCTCTTAGTGAATTCCCCAATGAATTCTTGAAAGAATTGCTCCATATTTCCAAATTGGTTGGGGTCTAATGGCTGGAACCAAGTCAAAGTCGTTCTTGTGAGGGTGAGTCCAAAAGACTCATACTGCACGAAGAAGTCATCTACTTGTTCAGCTCTTAGAACTTGTTTAGATTTGGCAATGTGGTCATAGGGTTCTCCCAATCCATCGTAATGATTCCTCACACATTTGGCCACTTGAATAGGTCTCAATCTTCTCATTGGTTCTGGCTGTCTAGGCATTACACGGAAGGCAAGGATTGCTAGTCTAATTGGGGGCATTCCAGGCTATAATCCTATTGGTGGTCGTGGCCTTGCTGGTGGTCGGTATTGATTACCTACTCCAGGGTGGGTCTGATTGTGTGGTTGCACTCTTGGAGTCACAAATTGTACATGAGTTCGGTTGGGAACACTCTGCTGGCTTGTTTGTCCCGACATTGTGTGCTCTGCCTCTTGTTGTGTTCGGAAGGGGTTTTGTGAGGTGGTTGCTTGCTCTCTCTGAGGGAATACAGGCAATCCCATGTATTTCAGTTGAGCCCTGTCTATGGCATCAAGCAGCCAATACCTTCTCTGGTTTCTGTCTAGGTATGTAATTGTACTCTCGTCTTCTCAATCCTTCAACTCATAAAAAGTCATAGGACTTTCTTCTCTTCCTTGGGCCGGTGAGTCAGTTTGAAGTAACAAGTCCCATCCATGAATCAAATAGACTTCCAGTAAACAGTCGTCTTGAGGTATCAAGTCCCCTCTCAAGATTTGCGTCACTTGGGACTTGCCTCTAGGGGTCGTCACTAACTCCTCAGGGTTTGGTCTCCCTGAGTTTTCCTGTCCCACTAAATCTCCCCTCTCATTGATCAAGTTAGGGTATTCAGTCACTATGTAGATGTGACCCAACTTGTCCATCTATGCTCCTCCTTCATACTTGACAGTCGTTCTGGGAACAATTGTTGCATCCATGGAAGTCACCATCCTAGCCACAAATCTGTTTAAACCATCCAGGTAGATGGGGATCTCCTAGGCATTAGTGGAAACGTACTGTAAAGAAGTGCGATACTCTCCTTCTATAGTGGTCATGAAGTTTCTTTCGGGAGTGGGACCCTGCATGTCTTCTGAAGCCATGGGTATCTCCTCCTCTGATTCACTAGAGGTGTCTGAATAGACTGAGCGGTGGCTGACCTGAGTGGCACTTCCAATAGAAGATATAATACTTCTCCGGCTACTTAGCACCCTTCCTAACCTCAAGTTAATTCACCCTCCTAGGGCTCTCTAGGTCTCTAAAACTCTCCCCAAGTGGCTTCTCAAATGCCTCAAATTTGCCTTTGAAAATGCTCCAAAAGTTCTAGACGATACCATTTTTGGTGATACTGCCTGTCAGATGATAGGATACCACTTCTCTAAACGATACGATACTATGGCAACAGATGATACGATACCGCTGTTGGGCACGATACGAACTGGATGCTCTGGCGATACGATACCTCAAGTCTGGACGATACGATACCAAATCCAGTCGCGATACGCTACCTATGGAGTCCACGATATGATACCAGAAAACTGGACGATATGATACTATGGTTATAGACGATACGATACCACTTTTACAGACGATACGATACCAAAAAGGTTGACAATACGATACAGGATTTCCCACGATACGATACCACTTTTACAGACGATACGATACCGAAATGGTTGACGATATGATACTGAAATTTGGCACGATACGACACCTGAGTTTTGCACGATACGATACTGCTACTGAGCACGATATGATACTAGACTTCTCACGTGATACGATACCACCGCAAGTGGCGATACGATACCACCAACTTGCACGATACGATACTAAAATGGTATCGCAATACGATACTGGGAAGAGAGACGATACGATACCAACAGTGGACCGCGATACGATACCACTTTGGTGAAGTGCGATCGCAATACCAACCAGGCGATATGATACCACAAGTGGTATCACGATACGAAGGCTGGTAACCGACGATACGATACTTCGGCGAGTATCGCGATACAAGGGAATTATTGGTATCGCGATACCAAAAACTAAACCGATCGCGATACTAAAGCCAAAATACCTCCAAACTCAAAAATTTTTCTCCACCCTTGCTCTTCTCTCACCCCTCTTCACTCCTAGCCTATTGTCTCACTCAAAGAAGTCCAAAAAGCACTCTGCCCTGCCCTGCGATACCAGATATGTGTTTAATCATGTGTGTGAGCACTTCTATTGTGTTTTTGCTATTGGAATCTTATGGGAGCTTACCTCTGTGATGTCTTGCTTGTGCTTTGAGCTCCCTAGCTAGCTTGGAAGGCCTGGAGAGCGCGATACTACATCGACGATACCGATCGCTGCCTGGAGATCATACCACTTTTTGAGCAAATGAGAAATGAGCTAAAATTTTTTTCGTTTTTATACTTTTTTGGAGACTGAAACTTAACTACACTAATTTGGCAAATTTTTTGGGATTTTTCTTTGTGATTGTTAGCTCCGAAAATGGTTGGTTTTTATGCACTAATGTGGTTCTATTTGGCAGGAAAACATGTTTGATTTCAGGTACTCGAAGGGTGATTAGGTGATTGATGGGAAATATTTGGGGACTACATGATGACTTCTTGGTCAAAGAGGAATGCTGAGGGGCTCTCTTACTTTTTGAGAGGGTGCTGCACATCAATCACTAGAGTTTTCATTGCATACTAGAAGTTCAAATCAAGATCACTCCAGTTCTTTGAAATGAAGGACATCATCTAGAACCCAAGATATGGTGGTCCTAGGATTTTGTAGAACAAACGGCAGGGAGAAGCGTGATTTTTTTCTCATTTTCATCGTAATATCATGAAAGGCTTTCTGTTTTTTGACAGACAAGGGGCCGCTTTCCGTTGCTTGGGGCAGAAGTGGTTTTTTTTGGCCATTTCTCATCATTGAAGGGGGGGTATGCCCCTTTATGCAGAGGCGAGGGTCGCGGAATTTTTTTGTTTTTTGCTTCGTTTTTGGGGGCGTGCTCATCTTCTGGAGATTGGCTGAAGATTGGGGGAGAGTCGTCTGTGGGCGTGGCAGAGAAGGGGTACGCCAATTACTCCGCACGGGGGCATTCTCTAGAGAAGACCAAGGGAAGCGAAGGGTAGATTGGGGGAGAAGAGGGCGGTTGGCTTTGTTTTTGTCGAGGGGGAGATTGCATCTCAAAACAGGGAGGCATCCCGGGTACAGCTCTAGGTCTTCAGTGATTCATACGAGGAGGTCATATGACAGGAGGCTTGGGGTGTGCAATACATAGCCAACGTCTCTGTCACATGGAAAAAGGGGAATCTCTCTCTCTTCGAGGAGGATAGGTGTCGGGTGGAAGAAAAGAACAGGACCACGCGGTGCTGCTGTGACTGGGGGGGAGAGCTTCTGTTCTTCGTTGGTCTCATCAAAGGCCACCAGCTCCAAACTTTCATCCGTCAATATCAATGGAGCACCACTTATCTTTCTCAAGTCTGAAGTTTCCATCAAGCGCTTCACTTGTCGCCAAGTGAGCCTACCAATCCTTGTGATGCACAAAGAATAAAGACTCACGGTTCGCAATTGTGAGATTTGGAAGAGTCTATCTTCGAAAATGGGAAGTCTCTGCCTCAATTTCCAGCTATTGATCAGGGAATGGAATCAGAAAAGCTGCAAGGACCTCTGAAGTTTTTGGTGGCTCAGTAAAGGTTAGTAGGATGTCGAATCGTCTGTTTCATTTATAAGGACAACAAAGAATCTGAAGATAATGGACGAAGCTCCACTCTCAAGGATCTTAATGAAGAAATGCTTCCTGGTATTGTGACGTCTGTGGCAAATGAACATGTCTCAAGTGCCTTTCACAATCTGTTTTTTTCTGGCATATTTATTTTCTGGCATATAGGCTTAAATGTGTTTTCCCTCGTTATGATCATTATCTGATTCTTCACTTACTGATGAGATGAAAGTTACGCAATGTCTGGTTCAGTACCCAAAGATAAGTTACTGTGGAAAATGATTAGCACACAATGTTACGTACTTGCATAAATGTTTCGTGGAGATCTAGAAATTCATGATTTACACACATAATTCCTCAGGTTGATATGATATGTTTCATTTGAGGTAATGCCATTGCTACAATGCAAACATGCATGTTGGTAGGGAGATAAACATTTTTTGTAGAATATCAAGTTATTGTTCATAAGAGGCCAAAGTACTTTTAAAGTTGATGTGTCAGTAAAGTAAAACAGTTAGGGAAGAGCACATACCCTGTATTCATCTGCCACCGAGTCCAGATACCAAGCAATCATTCCTTAGTACACTGTCATTTGCAGCATTGTAGTAGGAATCAGAAAAGCCGGAAGGACTCTAAAGTTTTTGGTGGCTCAAAATCGGGTTCACAGAGAACATGGGATTGGTGCATACATTAATGCTCAGGGGAAATCTGAGTTCTATCAAACTAAAGGTTCTTTCAAATGATAGCACGAGTCATCCAAAGCACTTCTAGAAAAGAAAGACTTTAGTTCCCTGTGACTTTAATTGATGAGGGCCAGAATCCGAAGTATTCCTTCAGGATATTGGCAATTGTCACTTATTGAAAAAAGACTCTAAGTACGTACGAGCCGAGAAAGGTATCGAATAGATGCCCGTTGGTGGAGCTCTTACTGTCACATTAATGAAGTTCCTACAGTGTGCAACCGTTATGGGTCCTATTCACCTGTCCGTAGAAGCAAATTCATGTTAGTCATTTATTTTCTGTGACTAGCAAACTCTTGGGAAAGTATCGAACAGTACTGTAACTAATTTGGGAAAGGTTGTTTCTCAATTAATGAGAGAAATGTAAAAAGGGACATTGTGTTTAAACCTGTTTGGGTAACAAGACCAAAATTTTTTCCACGCACATGCATTTTTGACTGAACTTAGTGTTTTCTCACTAGGTTTGGAGTATGATCACGCTTTTCCACCCCTAAGCATTCTAAACCATTGAAGAAGCCTTTACTCTTGCTTGAAGTTATTTTTTCCTCTTTGGATGATTTAAAGGAGGGAACATAGAAAATGGGGCAGAAAGGGAGGAAAAGAGTGTGTGGGAGAGTGTGAGTGCGCGTAAAAGGAGGGTGACAAAAAGTAAGGGAGTGGATGTGAATCCATGTGTGTGTGTGAAAGCATAGATGTGGGTATATGAGCATATGTGAGTAAGTGGAAGGGAGTCTAAGAGTGAGGCACTGAAAGGGGAAAGTGTGTGTGAGGAAGAAAAGTAAGGAGGGATAATAGCACTTTGAGTCCGAAGGGAAAAGGGATGTGCTTGAAGGGTGTGGATGTGAAGAGAGGTAACGAGAAAAAAAAAGGAAAATGGGATGTGTGCATATGTGGGCATAGGGGTACATGAGTGAGTGAACAAAAATAGCAAAGGGTAGGAGAGAGAATAAGAATGGGATTCAGCTAGACCGAAAGTGCATGTGTGAGAGGAAGCTTGGGGTTACATTCAAGTATGACTCCGTGACTTAAAGCAAGAAGGGTGGATCGGTTTCGAGTAAATTAGATCAAATTTAAGCATAGATTGACATCTTTTCCTTGGGCTTAGAAGCCAAACATTTTGGAGCGTCTGCCGGGAATTAGCTTGGTACGTCTCTATAAGAGAGTGCCATAGGTTCGCCTAGCGCCACAGGTTGGCCGAGCTTGCGGACTCCAGATCTAGTACATGAGCGAGGGGAGCTCATCCTCAGGAGCAACACGGACTCAAAGAGAGGAACGCGCTCAGAGAAGAGCCCTTGAAAGAGAAAGGAGAAGGTGGGAACCGCCAGGTGAGTGGACCTCGATTGGCTCGAGGAAATCAGCCAAAAACGTGTACTCCCGTAGGAGAGTCGCGAATCAAGTGCGGAAGTTTGAAGGAGGGATCCTGAGGCCACGTGCATTAAATTTTTGGGATCGAAGTGATATCGACATCACACCTCTGTTCGAAATGGCTAGGCGGATTTCAGTGCACTTGGGGGACTTCACCAAGTTCTCAGGTACTTGGGACGAAGATCCGGATAGTTTTATCCAGCTGTTTGAGGTTACTTGTGAGGCCAATACGTAGTTGACCAGGATCAAAGGTTGAGGATTTTTCCAGCTATTCTCCGTGATGAGGCAGCCAATTGGTATGGGAATCTGACACCACAAGAGCGTGGAACTTATCAAATGCTCAAGGAAGCCTTCTTGGCAAAGTTTCGACGACAAGGCTTCCAAGACAGATTGGCCCAGCAAATGGATTATTTGCGACAGGGAGTCAATGAGAGCATCGATAACTACATTCAGAGAATGGAAACGTTGGTAAGAAAGATGGGCGCGAATGCCCCGAATGATGAGACATTGAAACGAAGGTTCATTTCGGGATTGAGAGATCCTACGGCACAGCAGCATATCAGCCTGACAAGACCTGCAACTTTAATGGATGCTAAGGAACAAGCAAGGCTTTGGGAGGAAGTACAATTATGCCAACAAAGGAAGATGGAGCTCTTATACGAGCCAATGGGAGGCCTAGGAAACATACCGATGAAAGATCCTGGCCAAGGAAGTCCCGCATTGACGACCCCAGCTTTTGTAGCTGCCACTAGCACGCCAGGCGAGGTAAAGCCTACGCTAACCGAAGAACGAATATTAGAGTTGGTCACACAAGCTATAAAAGCTGCCACAATAACCCAGAAAACATACACAATAAAACCAGAGGTAACTACAAACCCAAATCAAGTGTTTAGATCGAATACATGGTGTGGAAAGTGCCATGGTTACGGCCATTTGGCTTCAGAATGCCCTACAGTCTCGAGAGTATTCACAGATAGATCACCACCTAGGATGCGTTGCACTTTCTATGGAAGAACAAATCACACAGAGGAACGATGTTATAACAAGAGAGCCTATGAAGAGAGGACCATGAAATCCAGAGATACAAGAGAAAGACCTTACACGGGATTGCCCACTCAAAGTGTCCCACCTATATCTCGCTGGGAAAACAGACCGACTTATGGATATGGTGCTCAGGGTCAAGGAGGAGACTATCCAAGAGGAGCCGCACATGATCAAAGAAGAGATGGTCCAATCCAGTGTTGGAGATGCCATGGCTTTGGCCATACTCAATCTAGATGTCCAAACGAAAAGAAACCAATTGATTATACCCCACTATGTAGGTACTGTAGTGGAGAGGGCCACTTTGATGAAGATTGTCCAAAACGAAGAGCTGCCGTCGGCAAAGAAAAAGGACGAGTAGGGTCCTCAAATTATGTTGATACTCAGATGCATTCCACAACGAGAGCTCAAGAGCCAGTTCCTACGATCGGAGTAGTGTTCAAGACACCGAACCCTCAAGAAGGCTTTAGCTCGTCAATGCACTTTGTGGATGCTTACGAGGCCAAGAAACCGCATAAAGAGCCAACTGTGGCAGTAGTCACAAGGACTCAAGAGTATTCGAAGAAGAATCCAGGAGGCGAAGGTGAAGAAGGGAGTCAAGAGAAGATCGCTGAGCGTGAAGAGGTAGAAAACCAAGTTGGAGGATTTGCTGAGCAGCAAGAGCTGGAGGATGGGGAAGAGATTGAGATTCTCCCACTAGTGACCAAGGATTTTGTGTCGGGCATAGCACCATTCCCTGAAAGATTGAAAGCTCCTAAGAGTAGGAAGGAAAGACGAAGTTCGGAAGAAGTGGACATTGTAAAGCTGCTCGCTGACACGGAAGTCACGCTGGACATTGGCACATTGCTGAAATGCTCACCTGTTTATAGGAAACAATTCTACAACGAATATATTAAGAAGTCGAGGAAAGCTCGAGATAAAAAGAGACAAGATAAGGATGTCCAAGGAATCATTCAAAAGTATTACGATGCAAATTGATTCAAATGCTCCAGCTGTGACGGTCGAGATTAAAGGATATGCAGTCCCCGGCGCTTAGTTAGATAGTGGAGCAGCAGTCAACCTGATGACCGAGTTCATGATGAAAGCTTTGGGCCTCAACCACATGGAAGAGACGCCGATGTCTTTGAGAATGGCGGATCAAACACAAGTGAAGCCTGCGGGTCTTTTGAAGAATGTAAGCACAGTTGTGGGCGGTTTAGAGTTTAAAGTTGATTATCTGATAGTAAGACCAAGGACCTCAGAGGCTACCTTCTCGATCCTACTTGGACGGCCATGGCTGGTGCAAGCCGAATGTGTGCATGACTGGCGCACAGGTTTTATTTCAATAGGGCCAAAGTCTGATCGGATTCAGTTGCAAGTATCCCCACCCTCGAGCAACAAGAAGAAAACAATAATAGTCGATGAGATGGAAAAGAAAGATAAGGAGAAAGCAAGGCACGAGATTGCACGAGCTAGGTTTTCCTTGAACACGGACACCTACAAGAATCTACTTCAACACGGGTTCAACTTGCAGCTCTTTAAGAATCAAGACACGAAGATGGGAGAGTATCAAAATCCATTGCTCTATAACGACGATTTCGATCAAGAGTTGCTAGGTTGGTTCACACATACAAGAGAATTTGATTGCTACATGTTGAGTATAGACGCAAAGGAAAATAAAGCTACCCAATCCCTGGAGAAGGGAACTTCAAAAGATGAGTTGAAGCTGGAGTTAGCTTCGACAATGGAAGTACAACAGTTGAGAGAAAGGGTCAAAATGCTAGAAGAAGAGCTTCTAAGGAGAAGTCGACAATCAGATAGAGAAGCGGAAAGTAAAACTAAAATGCGGGAAGCCATTGCAAAAGCTGAACTAAAGAAGTTGGGTGCTGAATAGCCTCTTAGTCCAAGGGAAAATACCTACGCACAATGATCTTTTGCTCGAACTTCTGATGTTAAGTCAACTTTGGTAAGCCTAAGCCCAAAAAATTTAGCCAAATGTACTTGTAAAGGAGACGGGAAATGACCTACGCACATAGATGTCTAGCTCTCAATGTTACTCCCCGCGCCCTTTCTCTCGCTTTACTCACATGCAAGTTACTCTCAAAAGCACCCACTCTCATACATAAATACCCATATGTGCTCGCTTTTCTGGTTCTCTCAAGCTCTCTGATCCCTGCATGTTCACTTATTGATAACATTAACTTTCGATCGTGTAGTTCAATCAAACATGGGAATATGCATCTTTGTCAATCTCTAAGTCAGCAACATACTCTGATATAGGACAAAACAGAAATCAAAGAGGGTAAGGGTTTGAACAGAACAAGGCAGCACATGCTCCTTTGCCCACACATATTTGATCATTAGAGAAAAAATTGAGGATGCTCCAAATGCAGTAAGATCAGTTCATATGCAAACATGCGACTCCTCAGAACCGCCACACATAGATAAACTTTCGAGATAATGTAAGACTTATTAACCAACCTAGATGTTTTCAACCGTCAAATTATTCATCAGCTCATTTCAACATTTTACACATTTTACACTCAGAAGCACCTCAGAACAGTTTCTATGGATGATTTTTAAACAAACAGTGATTTGATGCAAATTGGGATTTGAACTCAAAAGCCTTACCAAAAGTAGTGCACTATAGCATAGCAAAAGAAATCAATGTCAACTTGCAAGTACCTTTGTATGAAATATGTTTCAACAGTTTTGCTCATGTGTATTCTCCAAACATCCTTCTTAAACAGATTCTCCAACGTTTGCCTGCTCAACACATGACCACGTTGACACCAAAGAGCTTCTTTCTTAATCTCCAAAGTCCATCCTCAATTCTTGGAAAACAACAAAACCCCCTTTTTATCTACAGATTTCCTGAAGCTCTTGGGACTTTAATGCTCAAGCTCCTATGATCCATTTTATCTCTTGCATGAGCTTCGTTGCTCCACAGGAATTTATGTTAAGTATTTCAGCTCCAAAGTGACTTGTTTTTAAGTGTCTCCTTGCATTCTGCATCGTCGCTTCAAGTTTGAACCTGTTGATTGCCAGTGCATTTAGATTTACTTTTCCAAAGGCTTCCCATATGGTCGGTTAAGAAGCAAGCAGCATATTGATCTTGATTCGGATACATCCTCTATATAGAAACTGAGTTTCCATCATTCATTGCTTTCGGACTCTGAAATCAGTGCCTCTCCAACATTCTCCGGCAGAATCCCCTTCACTTCTCTCTAAATAAAGGCCTTAGACCTCCTATCAATGCTCCCCAAAACAGGCAGCACCCTAGGTCCTCTTCTTTCCTCTGCAACGAATCCCCAGCTTCACCTCCCTGAAATGCAGCCACTTAGCCCCTTCTATTCCCTGTCGACTTCAGCACCCATCCCTCTACAACCGGGAGACTCTCCCAAAATAATTGTCCTTGAGCTCCACTTCGATCTTTGATTCTCTGCGCTCTTCCTCCATGTCCCAATCTCTGTCCTCATATCTCCCCTTTTGTTGCTAGTGGTCATTTGAGGATGACAAAGTCCCTCTTTATTTACTATCCATTTTGAGAAGAACCCACCTTTTATCAATGAAAACAGTCCAGTACCCTCTTTTTTTCTTCCTCACCTTTTGCTTACTCTAGCCACTCCTAATGAAGAACCGACCAGAGCTCTCTCTCTCCCTATGCTCACCCCCATCTCCTTCATCTATGGTACTGACCTCTTGGACTCCTCTTCTTTCCAATCACCCCTGTCTTGTGACGACCCCTCCCCACATCCTTTGTTGGTGCAGCCTTCGGGATTTTCCCTTATTTCCAGCTCAACAGCCCTCCTTTGCCTCTGTCTCCTCTCTTCTAAGACATGCTTCCCCTTTTCTTCATGTCCAGCACTACTCCTCAGTCGTTCTAGTCCCCAAGGTTGTCTTTCCTCCGCACATAAATTTGACTAGCTCCATATGATCCCCGCAATCCAGAACAACACGTGTTCTCTCTTCAAATGATCACCTCTTGTGTGTACCCAACCCCTCGTTCAGCTGCCTTCCTGCTCACGAAAAACAGAGAGTGCTCCAAAATGACATCCCCCTACTTATCTTGTGGCAGCCGACTTCCCTCGCTTCTTCCAGGACTGCCTCCATAACCACCTCCCCTCCTCGATGTGCACCAAAGCCAGCCACAGCCGCCCTCTTCTCTGCCACTCCCTTCTTGTTCCCTCTCTTCGAACCTGCACAAAAAACCACAAAAAAACAAAACAATCCCCCAGCAGAAGAACACGCCCCTTTTTTTTTTTATGCCGATAAGAACTCAGAGAGCGCCCCCCAGCCTTAAGCGTACCCACACTTCTTATCCTCCTCCTTTTTCAGGACTTCCCTTCCCTCCTTTATCTTTTTAGCCATCGTGGGCCACACCCAAACAATGGATGGAAAGAGCCAACAAAAGCCTGCCAGCAGCATGTCCTTCGTAGGCATATTTCTAAACACCTTGAATGCTTCACAAAGGACCCCACACTTACCATACATGTCCACTAAAGCATTATCCATAAAAAGGTTCTGCTCCCTACCACTGCATTTGCTCATAGAGCTCTAAGACATCCTCCCCATCTCCTCGCTCTGCACATCCTGTAACGATGGCATTCCATGAGACTACATTTCATTCTGGCATCACTTCAAATACCCTCCATGCTTCTATAAGTCTTCCACAAGTGCAATAAACATCAACTAGACAACTTCCAATATATAGATCTGTCTCATGGCCATACTCTATACAACAATTATGGATAAGTTGACAAAACTCCAGATGCTCCTCTGCCTGGCATCCCTTTAGTAGATTTAAGAAGGTGACTTCATCAGGTTTCAAGCTATCTCCGTCCATTTGTTCAAAGAGTTTGACAGCTTCCTCAACACTATGAGAGTATCCTGCAATCAAGCATATTTTCCTGCCAAATAGAACCACTTTAGTGCATCAAAACCAACCATTTTGTGGGCTAACATACTCCCCTCTTCTTATTTGCGAAGTCGTCCTCGACGAGCCAAATTGTTCCTGCGCTCAAATCATCCAACATGTGCTCATCACTCAATCAAATACAAATCTTTACCTTACATGACTATACTCTTCTTCCTCAATGTAGCACCTGCAATCATACTCATACAATCATTTGTTAGTACCAAAATCCAATCATTTCACTTACCATCTTTGTCCATCTTCTCGCATCTTCATTGACATATCCACCTGTCTGCAAACTTCATTAAAACATTAGAACCTTTCTTCATCAAATCACAATATGTACAGCCAAAATGAAAAGACAATTATATCCTTCATCCACATCACACATATATACTCAGCGCACACATCATGATCCCGCATCACACATGCATTCTCGTCACGAACAACACACATGCAAGCAAAAAGCCCATCCACATTCCCTCTCGTCACTCTTCTAGACTGTTCGTTCAACACGTCATGAATCTTTACTCCACATATCAACACACTTTCTACACACACCATATATAATCAAAACCATTCCCCACTTTTATTTTTGATACTCTTCTTGGCCGTACGATTGCTTTCCTGATTTCTTTTTCTCGTTTCTAGCTGAGTTCTCTCGCCGATTTTTCATTCCCTTTCTACCTAGGGTTTCCACTACCCGCTTTCCTTTTCATCGACTTTCTTTTTCTTTTCAACTAAATCCAATGTTAGGTCACCACCACACCTCCTGAAATGATGGACACACGACAAAGACGTCTCAAGCTTAACGTGAGCTCACCTCGACAAGACCGCTCATCGTCAACGCGATTCCGAACTTCACAAGTCATTGCACCACCTAAGAGCCAAACTAAACACTTCCGGAAGGTTTGTAGACAAACAATGCAACTAGCACGATTGGATCCCTCAAGTCCAAGCTCTCCATAGACACATCGCAACCAAAACCCTAGCCGAGCTTAAGCTTCAATTTGACATGTTTCATCGGGAGCCCACACATAACCCAAATCCCCACAACACAAACACATATATTCCCATCCGAGCATCATGCTCTCTCACCTCTCTTATGTCCCCCCTCGAGCGAGGAATTCTTCTCGTTCATTTTTTCCACATTTTTTTTCTCTCTTTTTTCATCATTTTTTTTCATATTTACTCACACTTGCCGGCCTACGCCGAAGCTGGATGCGACTCGTGGACTCGACCACCCGATCGAGTTTGTTCCACCCATCTACCAACCCAACGCAGCGCACGACACACAGACAGCTAGCCCTATGCGAAACCGACGTCGGTTCGTGGCTTTGACCGCCCGGCCAAAGTGGGTCCACCCACCTATCGGCACACATAAGCGCATAGCCACACTCACACATACACAAACATATATTTTTTCATTTTCTTTTCATTCCCGCATCTCGAGAATTAGGAGACAAAAGAAAGGACTTTTTCCCAACCCAACCAATCACGACACACACACATATATCCCCTCGCGGACATCCCAATGAGACATATCTCCTCTCTGCTGCCACTCAAGCCAAAATCCAGCCACTAATGCCATGGTCAACCTGTCCTCGCAAAACCCGCACATACTAACCACTTTGTCGACCTGAAACCTCAAAAAGTGTCACTTTAGTTCCTAAGTGTACAACACACTTGGTCCACCCGTCCTCACATCTTTGACTCGCAATCCGCAAAGCAAACCCTAGTCAGACTACAGCCATCCTCACCCACATCCATTGCCTCGTCTATTCTTTTCATCTCCAACCTCTGCCTCACAGAGATTCCACATGATTCGATAGCTTGCTGATATTGTCCTCTAGCCAGGCGATACGGTCTGGAAGGCCACCATTCATTACTACACCTCTTAATGCCTGGAGCTTCAAAGCTAAATCCCTTATCCCTTCTTCTTTTCGCTCATCACTGCCTTGGAGTCGAAAAATCTCATCATCCACTTGATGGAACCGAACCCACATTTTCTTCTTCTCCTCTTCTAAATGGCTCATCTTTCTTTCTATTTCCAAAGGAACCTCCTCGCTCCTCCCGACTTGGCCAGACAACTTTTCAACCTCCTCTCGAATCGACCTCTCCTCCCAGATTCTACTCATATTTTCTACTTCCAGATCATCCACTTTTTTCGACAACTCCTTCGCCTTTTCTAACTCCACGCCTATCGCCTCTAACTTGTCCAACATCACTTTTAGCTCTTCCTCTATTCTACCTACTTTCGGATCCTCTACTCGTTCTCGGGTCTCATCGTCTTTCTGATTCATCCACCTACCGAGCTTGCTACTCAGCTTTGCATTCTCTTTCTTTACACATCTCATTTTCTCATCGCTCTCTGCTTGGGCACTTTTCATTCTTTCTAACTCCAGGTGGAACTCGTCACATGCCTTACCCGCTTGATCACTGTATCGACAGATTATGCTTTGTACCTTCTCAATTTCATGCTCCATTCGTTCGATTCTCCTCATCAGGTCATCCTCGTCTCTTGAGAGCTCTTCTTCGATCGCAACTCCAAAGCAGTCGGCTACCATCAAGCCGGATCTCAAGTCCCAGACCACGTTTTCACTCTCGGGCTTCACAAGATCTTGCCTCCAGCTTTTGTTTACTCTTTTCCTTTCCTTGTTTTCGTTTTTCAACACTCATACTTGCTTTTCCCAAGTTCCTAGGACCTCGGCCATTTTCACTTGATTTTCCTCTAATTTCTCTATTTTGATCCTCTCGTTATCTCTCTCCACCTGCAACCAATTGACTTGACATTCCAAGCTCTTCACAAGTTCTACCAAGTCTGGATCATGAGATCCAGTGTCCTTGCTTTTACTTACTCTCGCAGTCTCCGTCGACGAAGTAACTCCACCTTTGTCAACTTCCACATACAAAGAGGATAAGCACCTATCTTGTTCATTCGTTCCGACCTTTAGGTCAATCACCTCTTTTGAGCCACACACGTGCTCGCATAGTCTCTTTTTCCCACAGTCCTCACATGTGGGGACAAAATCCAACGGGGTGCATACACGAGGGCAATATTTAGCTATATGCCCAATCTGCTCGCAACACCAGCATCTCACATAATTTGATATCGGGCCAAATCGCCACCCTCGGTTCACATGATGTCTCATGGTCGGACGAGAACATATCCATCTATTTTGTCCAAAATTCCCTTGCCTTATATTCGCTTTCTCAAAACTAGAGGCTTGTCTTTGTTGGGCCATTTCTCTAATGAAGATCAAAGCAGATTTGGGATCGACTTGGCTGTGCCACACGATTGGGGCACCAAGCGAACTCGTAGCACTCTCTCTGAGATGTGCTAAGCCAATTCCCGGCAAACGCACCAAAATGAATAGCCTCTTAGTCCAAGGGAAAATACCTACGCACAATGATCTTTTGCTCGAACGTCTGATGTTAAGTCAACTTTGGTAAGCCTAAGCCCAACAAATTTAGCCAAATGTACTTGTAAAGGAGACGGGAAATGACCTACGCACATAGATGTCTAGCTCTCAATGTTACTCCCCGCGCCCTTTCTCTCGCTTTACTCACATGCAAGTTACTCTCAAAAGCACCCACTCTCATACACAAATACCCATATGTGCTCGCTTTTCTGGTTCTCTCAAGCTCTCTGATCCCTGCATGTTCACTTATTGATAACATTAACTTTCGATCGTGTAGTTCAATCAAGCATGGGAATATGCATCTTTGTCAATCTCTAAGTCAGCAACATACTCTGATATAGGACAAAACAGAAATCAAAGAGGGTAAGGGTTTGAACAGAACAAGGCAGCACATGCTCCTTTGCCCACACATATTTGATCATTAGAGAAAAAATTGAGGATGCTCCAAATGCAGTAAGATCAGTTCATATGCAAACATGCGACTCCTCAGAACCACCACACATAGATAAACTTTCGAGATAATGTAAGACTTATTAACCAACCTAGATGTTTTCAACCGTCAAATTATTCATCACCTCATTTCAACATTTTACACTCAGAAGCACCTCAGAACAGTTTCTATGGATGATTTTTAAACAAACAGTGATTCGATGCAAATTGGGATTTGAACTCAAAAGCCTTACCAAAAGTAGTGCACTATAGCATAGCAAAAGAAATCAATGTCAACTTGCAATTACCTTTGTATGAGATATGTTTCAACAGTTTTGCTCATGTGTATTCTCCAAACATCCTTCTTAAACAGATTCTCCAACGTTTGCCTGCTCAACACATGACCACGTTGACACCAAAGAGCTTCTTTCTTAATCTCCAAAGTCCATCCTCAATTCTTGGAAAACAACAAAACCCCCTTTTTATCTACAGATTTCCTGAAGCTCTTGGGACTTTAATGCTCAAGCTCCTATGATCCATTTTATCTCTTGCATGAGCTTCGTTGCTCCACAGGAATTTATGTTAAGTATTTCAGCTCCAAAGTGACTTGTTTTTAAGTGTCTCCTTGCATTCTGCATCGTCGCTTCAAGTTTGAACCTGTTGATTGCCAGTGCATTTAGATTTACTTTTCCAAAGGCTTCCCATATGGTCGGTTAAGAAGCAAGCAGCATATTGATCTTGATTCGGATACATCCTCTATATAGAAACTGAGTTTCCATCATTCATTGCTTTCGGACTCTGAAATCAGTGCCTCTCCAACATTCTCCGGCAGAATCCCCTTCACTTCTCTCTAAATAAAGGCCTTAGACCTCCTATCAATGCTCCCCAAAACAGGCAGCACCCTAGGTCCTCTTCTTTCCTCTGCAGCGAATCCCCAGCTTCACCTCCCTGAAATGCAGCCACTTAGCCCCTTCTATTCCCTGCCGACTTCAGCACCCATCCCTCTACAACCGGGAGACTCTCCCAAAATAATTGTCCTTGAGCTCCACTTCGATCTTTGATTCTCTGCGCTCTTCCTCCATGTCCCAATCTCTGTCCTCATATCTCCCCTTTTGTTGCTAGTGGTCATTTGAGGATGACAAAGTCCCTCTTTATTTACTATCCATTTTGAGAAGAACCCACCTTTTATCAATGAAAACAGTCCAGTACCCTCTTTTTGTCTTCCTCACCTTTTGCTTACTCTAGCCACTCCTAATGAAGAACCAACCCGAGCTCTCTCTCTCCCTGTGCTCACCCCCATCTCCTTCATCTATGGTACTGACCTCTTGGACTCCTCTTCTTTCCAATCACCCCTGTCTTGTGACGACCCCTCCCCACATCCTTTGTTGGTGCAGCCTTCGGGATTTTCCCTTATTTCCAGCTCAACAGCCCTCCTTTGCCTCTGTCTCCTCTCTTCTAAGACATGCTTCCCCTTTTCTTCATGTCTAGCACTACTCCTCAGTCGTTCTAGTCCCCAAGGTTGTCTTTCCTCCGCACATAAATTTTACTAGCTCCATATGATCCCCGCAATCCAGAACAACACGTGTTCTCTCTTCAAATGATCACCTCTTGTGTGTACCCAACCCCTCGTTCAGCTTATTTCCTGCTCACGAAAAACAGAGAGTGCTCCAAAATGACATCCCCCTACTTATCTTGTGGCAGCCGACTTCCCTCGTTGCTTCTTCCAGGACTGCCTCCGTAACCACCTCCCCTCCTCGATGTGCGCCAAATCCAGCCACAGCCGCCCTCTTCTCTGCCACTCCCTTCTTGTTCCCTCTCTTTGAACCTGCACAAAAAACCACAAAAAACAAAACAATCCCCCAGCAGAAGAACACGCCCCTTTTTTTTTATGCCGATAAGAACTCAAAGAGCGCCCCCTAGCCTTAAGCGTACCCACACTTCTTATCCTCCTCCTTTTTCAGGACTTCCCTTCCCTCCTTTATCTTTTTAGCCATCGTGGGCCACACCCAAACAACGGATGGAAAGAGCCAACAAAAGCCCGCCAGCAGCATGTCCTTCGTAGGCATATTTCTAAACACCTTGAATGCTTCACAAAGGACCCCACACTTACCATACATGTCCACTAAAGCATTATCCACAAAAAGGTTCTGCTCCCTACCACTGCATTTGCTCATAGAGCTCTAAGACATCCTCCCCATCTCCTCGCTCTGCACATCCTGTAACGATGGCGTTCCATGAGACTACATTTCATTCTGGCATCACTTCAAATACCCTCCATGCTTCTATAAGTCTTCCACAAGTGCAATAAACATCAACTACACAACTTCCAATATATAGATCTGTCTCATGGCCATACTCTATACAACAATTATGGATAAGTTGACAAAACTCTAGATGCTCCTCTGCCTGGCATCCCTTCAGTAGATTTAAGAAGGTGACTTCATCAGGTTTCAAGCTATCTCCCTCCATTTGTTCAAAGAGTTTGACAGCTTCCTCAACACTATGAGAGTATCCTGCAATCAAGCATATTTTCCTGCCAAATAGAACCACATTAGTGCATCAAAACCAACCATTTTGTGGGCTAACAGGTGCGGTTGAAAAAGAAAAAAATAATGATTTACTGGCTAACCATGCACGCGTGATTGGAG
This sequence comes from Ceratopteris richardii, assembly GCA_020310875.1. NCBI lineage: Eukaryota > Viridiplantae > Streptophyta > Polypodiopsida > Polypodiales > Pteridaceae > Ceratopteris > Ceratopteris richardii. The sequence continues at coordinate 138,669,880 of CM035439.1, read as the reverse complement.
AGCATGTTCCAATCACAGTGTCATCAAGGAATAAGGAATACTCGCGAGAAGCTCAGTTGGAAAAATGGGAAGTTTTTCTAGAAAAGTTATTAAGTGTAGGGTCAGAGCTATGAGAGGGAGTACGAGATTGTATTAAAATGGCACTCAAAAATTTCAGCAAGGCCTTTGCATGGTCATACAGTGATCTGAGAGGAGTTGATCCCCGAATTTGCCAACATTCTATAGATTTGGAAGAAGGCACCCGACCAATATGTCAACGACTTAGGCGGACAAATCCAGTCTACTCGGAATTGATCAAGCTGGAATTGACCAAATTATTGGAAGCAGGATTCATATATTCCATCGCATCCAGCGAATGGGTATCACCAATTGTAGTTGTTCCGAAGAAAAATAAGAAAATCCTTATTTGCATAGATTATCGTAAGTTGAACGAGCGCACAAAGAAGGATCATTTCCCCTTGCCGTTCACTGATCAAATCTTGGACAGAGTGGCTGGCCATAAATTGTACTCATTTTTGGATGGTTTTAGTGGGTACAACCAGATCCAAATCCATGAAGAGGATCAATCAAAAACTACTTTCACTACAGAATGGGGTACGTATGCATATCGGGTGATGCCATTTGGATTATGCAATGCACCGGCCACATTCCAGAGAGCAATGATAGCTGCATATCAAGACTATTTGCAGGATTGGATGGAGATATTCCTCGATGATTTTGCAATCAAGGGCAATGATGAAAACATGATGGAGAGGATCGAAGCTATTTTAAGGAGAAGCATTGAAAAAGGCATTGCATTAAATCCTGAAAAGTGTACATTTGGAGTACGAAGAGGATTGCTTTTGGGACATGTTATTTCCGAAAAAGGGATTGCGGTTAACGAGGATAAGGTGGAAAAGATTGGACAACTTCCACCTCTGCAAAACTTGCGGCAACTCAGAGGATTCTTGGGGCATGCGAATTATTATCAACGTTTTATATTAAATTTTGCATCAATAGCGGCACCACTGACGAATCTTTTGAGGAAAGACCAACAATACCAATGGACTGGAGAGTGTCAAGTTGCATTCGACTGGATCAAAGAGAGATTGATAAATGCACCAATCTTGGTAGCACCCGACTGGACGAAAGAATTCCATGTGCATACCGACGCTTCTCATACTGCGGTTGGAGCAGTACTATGCCAAGCCGATGAAAAGAAGTTGGACCATCCTATTTATTACGCAAGTCGCAATTTGAATAGCACTGAGAGCAACTACACGACTACAGAAAAGGAATGTCTCTCGATGATCTTTGCAGTGAACAAGTATCGGCATTACTTGATGGGAAAGCATTTCACTTTTTATGTGGATCATGAAGCCCTTAAGTATATCATTAATAAACCAGAGTTATCAGGGCGATTGATGAGGTGGATGCTACTTCTCCAAGAATTTCAGTTCACAGTAGTAACTAGACCAAGCAAAGCGCATATATTGGCCGACCATTTATCTTGAATTGTTAATGAGGAGCCAATCTCTGGTGTGCCCGACGATGCTCCTGATGGACATCTATTCCAGGTTGAAGCTAAAGTACCTTGGTATGCCGACTTGGTGAACTTCTTATGCACCACTAAATATCCGCCAGGAGCAAGCAAGAGAGAGAAGCAAAAACTGTTAGCATTGGCGAAGCACCATAGCATCATTGGGGGGCAACTCTATCAATATTTTGTTCATGAGAGCATTTATCGGAGATGTCTCGAGGGAGAAGAAGCAAACCTAGTGTTGAGGGCTTTGCATGACGAACCTTGCGGTGGGCATTTTGCTGGTGAACTGACGGCAAGAAAGATTTTATTGGCTGGGTATTGGTGGCCAACGCTGTTCAAAGACTCGCACACATACTGTAAGAAATGCGACAAATGCCAACGAATGGGCAAACCCACATTAGCACATGCTGCTCCTCTCACGCCGGTACTCGCTCTTAAGCCCTTTGAGAAGTGGGGAATTGATTTTGTTGGGCCTATTGATCCTCCCTCACGACGAAGATCCAATAGGTATATCTTGGTCTGTACGGACTATGTTACCAAGTGGGTGGAAGCCAAAGCTCTGAAGACTGACCGAGCTGTTGATGTTGCTAAATTTTTGTACGAACAAATCATCACCCGATTTGGATGCCCGTTGGAAATAGTAAGTGATAGAGGAACCCATTTTGTCAATGAACTGATCGAAGAATTAATGGAATTATATAAGATCAAACATAGAAAAAGCACTCCATATTACCCGAGGGCAAATGGACAAGTGGAGGTCACCAACAAAATTCTTGAACAGATTCTAACAAAGACAGTAGCTGTGCATAGGAGAGACTGGGATGAGAGACTTTTGGAAGCTTTGTGGGCGTATAGAACATCCTACCGAGTGACGACAAAGAGCACTCCGTTCTCCCTAGTATACGGCGAGGAAGCCATCTTTCCCATCGAAAAAGAAGTTCCAACATTAAGAGTGGCCATTGAGGCCAGGATGGGAGAGGAAGAGTCATTGAAGGAAAGGTACATACAACTGGTCAAGCTAGAAGAAAAGAGACTCATCGCACAACAAAGTTTGGAAGCTATTTAGAGAAGACGTAAAGAGAGGCATGACAAGAATCTCAGGACCTATGCGATTCAGGAAGGGGATCTGGTGCTAGTTTATGATAGTAAATATTATAAATTCCCGAGGAAGTTACTGACAAGATGGGCAGGACCGTTTAAGGTGGTGGAACTCAACTCCAATGGTTCCATGCAAATTCAAGATTTAGGAAAAGAATATGCTCCCGTGAAGGTTAACGCGCTTCGAGTTAAACCATATTTCACGTGACAATAGGACGGGAGAAGCTAGACGAGATCCAAGCAGAAGGACGTAGTAGACTCCTTGTACATACATGTATAGTTATATATATATATATATATATATATATATATATATATATATATATATATATATATATATATATATATATATATATATGCGCATATGTAAGCTATGATTTGTGTGTCATAAATATTCTTCCTTGCTAGCTCAAGAATTTTGGACTTCTAATTATTTTTTTGTGTTATGCAGAGACTGTTAGGAGCTAAGTAACGAAATGGCAGATCAAATAACGCAACTCTACTTGTACGAGCTAAGGATATATTTCTCGGACCAAACATTCGCCCGCATGGACATAGATGTCGACGACTTTGAGACGGAATATGATGTTGAGGAAGCGCATTGGCTGGTATGCTTTATAAATCAGGGTTTGGGTGTTCCATTTTACATTGAGTGTTTTGAGGAATACCTGACTCGACATGTAGGATGGGCGGGAGATCAATATTACTATTTCGATCCTTCAAGGGAAATGCCTAACGAAGAAAACGATATCACGTGGGCTTGGGCAGATATGCTAACGATAGGAAGTGATGACGGAGCTCCTGAAGTTGAGCCTGACTCGCCCTAAGGAAGTTGTCGGGATACGAGTACGATGTGAGGCTACATGAGACATCCCAGAGACTCACATTCTAGGACACCTAGGGATAGGTATACGAGGGACTAAGGCATAGCCGGCTGTAGTTACCAAGTGAAAAGTCAAATCGATGATTACATATGTAGTGTCTGTAATTGAAAGAATGGAGTGAAGAGGTGGTTGATCTGTCAAAAGCTAGTGTGTATATGTTTGCATGCATGTGTGGGAAAAGTGGGAAAGTCCCTTTCTTCCTCTCCCTAATTCTCAGGACTTGGGTGAACTAATTAACTATGAAAAAAAAACAAAGAAAAGAAAAGAAAAGAAAAAATTTGTGTTGCTGTGATCATACCAATGTGCTATGGTGGGCTAGTAGGTGGGTGGATTTATCCTCGCCGGGTGGTTAGGACCACGAGCCGCAGCTAGTTTCGCCATAGGCTTGGAAGGTATATGTTTGTGTCTTAGCTACGCGCCATAACGGGTTGGTAGGTAGGTGGAGCCATCGTGGCTGGGGGAGTCACGACCATGAGCTACATCCAGCTTCGTTATGGGCTAGCTGATATATGTTATGTGTTATCATTGTGTGTTTGTGTGTTGTGCGCTGCATTGCATTGGTAGATGGGTGGAATCAACCTGATCGGGTGGTCAGGTCCACGAATCGCATCCAGTGTCAATGTAGGCCAACGTGTGAAAATAAATAAATTTTTTTCATATGGAGTTATTCCCCACTCTTGAGGGGGAGAGAGAGAGAGGAGAATGCGATGATCGCCTGGAAGGGAACGTTATTTGCTTGTGTGATTGGTATGTGATGGCTTATGATAGATCAGCTCACTTCGAATCAACATTCTTGAAGGCACGGAGACTCTATATGTACTTATGGATGAGGCTTTAGCGAGGTAATGCCACGGTCTTGCTTTATAACTTGTGTGCTCTATCCGAGGGTTTTCCAGTGTGTGGGGACACTCCAGGGTTTTTATGTAGGTCTTGACTTGTGCTCGAGTCTCGATGGCTTCTGTAGGACGACGATGGGGATTCTTCGGGAACGTCTAGTCATGGAATAATTGTACATAGCGAATAGTAGGTGCAATAATGGGGTGTGCATTTTGGGTGTGTAGCATCTCCTGTTGAATTCATTTCAGTTATTGTTGTTTATTTCGGTATTTCCGTTTCTGTTTTTTTCGCAATCATAGTTGCATGTGTAAAACATGGAAAGGTGTGCATGTATTATTTTGGTTGAGACTATATTCATAATGGAATGCATGAGCAATTTGATGTATGTGGAATTGGAGTTGCATATATGTGCATGTTCTTGGATCATTTGGAAGTGACTGATTTGTATGTATTCATGAGTGATTTTTTTAAGCACTAATAGCTTCGATGAGTGCAGGTTCAGTGGAAGTGACGGCTCGATGAAAAGGTATGTGAACCAATTGAAAATTGACATGTTCATGGTTGTTTGGATTTTATTGCAGCAATAGTGGCTCATCGAGGACGACTTTGCAAATAAGAAGAGGGGAGTATGTTAGCTCCGAAAATGGTTGGTTTTTATGCACTAATGTGGTTCTATTTGGCAGGAAAACATGTTTGATTTTAGGTACTCGAAGGGTGATTAGGTGATTGATGGGAAATATTTGGGGACTACATGATGACTTCTTGGTCAAAGAGGAATGCTGAGGGGCTCTCTTACTTTTTGAGAGGGTGCTGCACATCAATCACTAGAGTTTTCATTGCATACTAGAAGTTCAAATCAAGATCACTCCAGTTCTTTGAAATGAAGGACATCATCTAGAACCCAAGATGTGGTGGTCCTAGGATTTTGTAGAACAAACGGCAGGGAGAAGCGTGATTTTTTTTTCATTTTCATCATAATAGGCTTTCTGTTTTTTGACAGACAAGGGGCCGCTTTCCGTTGCTTGGGGCAGAAGTGGTTTTTTTTGGCCATTTCTCATCATTGAAGGGGGGGTATGCCCCTTTATGCAGAGGCGAGGGTCGCGGAATTTTTTTGTTTTTTGCTTCGTTTTTGGGGGCGTGCTCATCTTCTGGAGATCGGCTAAAGATTGGGGGAGAGTCGTCTGTGGGCGTGGCAGAGAAGGGGTACGCCAATTACTCCGCACAGGGGCATTCTCTGGAGAAGACCAAGGGAAGCGAAGGGCAGATTGGGGGAGAAGAGGGCGGTTGGCTTTGTTTTTGTCGAGGGGGAGATTGCATCTCAGAACAGGGAGGCATCCCGGGTACAGCTCTGGGTCTTCAGTGATTCATACGAGGAGGTCATATGACAGGAGGCTTGGGGTGTGCAATACATAGCCAACATCTCTGTCACATGGAAAAAGGGGAATCTCTCTCTCTTCGAGGAGGATAGGTGTCGGGTGGAAGAAAAGAACAGGACCACGCGGTGCTGCTGTGACTGGGGGGGGAGAGCTTCTGTTCTTCGTTGGTCTCATCAAAGGCCACCAGCTCCAAACTTTCATCCGTCAATATCAATGGAGCGCCACTTATCTTTCTCAAGTCTGAAGTTTCCATCAAGCGCTTCACTTGTCGCCAAGTGAGCCTACCAATCCTTGTGATGCACAAAGAATAAAGACTCACGGTTCGCAATTGTGAGATTTGGAAGAGTCTATCTTCGAAAATGGGAAGTCTCTGCCTCAATTTCCAGCTGCTAATCAGGGAATGGAATCAGAAAAGCTGCAAGGACCTCTGAAGTTTTTGGTGGCTCAGTAAAGGTAAGTAGGATGTCGAATCGTCTGTTTCATTTATAAGGACAACAAAGAATCTGAAGACAATGGACGAAGCTCCACTCTCAAGGATCTTAATGAAGAAATGCTTCCTGGTATTGTGACGTCTGTGGCAAATGAACATGTCTCAAGTGCCTTTCACAATCTGTTTTTTTCTGGCATATTTATTTTCTGGCATATAGGCTTAAATGTGTTTTCCCTCGTTATGATCATTATCTGATTCTTCACTTACTGATGAGATGAAAGTTACGCAATGTCTGGTTCAGTACCCAAATATAAGTTACTGTGGAAAATGATTAGCACACAATGTTACGTACTTGCATAATTGTTTCGTGGAGATCTAGAAATTCATGATTTACACACATAATTCCTCAGGTTGATATGATATGTTTCATTTGAGGTAAGGCCATTGGTACAATGCAAACATGCATGTTGGCAGGGAGATAAACATTTTTTGTAGAATATCAAGTTATTGTTCATAAGAGGCCAAAGTACTTTTAAAGTTGATGTGTCAGTAAAGTAAAACAGTTAGGGAAGAGCACATACCCTGTATTCATCTACCACCGAGTCCAGATACCAAGCAATCATTCCTTAGTACACTGTCATTTGCAGCATTGTAGTAGGAATCAGAAAAGCCGGAAGGACTCTGAAGTTTTTGGTGGCTCAAAATCGGGTTCATAGAGAACATGGGATTGGTGCATACATTAATGCTCAGGGGAAATCTGAGTTCTATCAAACTAAAGGTTCTTTCAAATGATAGCATGAGTCATCCGAAGCACTTCTAGAAAAGAAAGACTTTAGTTCCCTGTGACTTTAATTGATGAGGCCCAGAATCCGAAGTATTCCTTCAGGATATTGGCAATTGTCACTTACTGAAAAAAGACTCTAAGTACGTACGAGCCGAGAAAGGTATCGAATAGATGCCCGTTGGTGGAGCTCTTACTGTCACATTAATGAAGTTCCTACAGTGTGCAACCGTTATGGGTCCTATTCACCTGTCCGTAGAAGCAAATTCATGTTAGTCATTTATTTTCTGTAACTAGCAAACTCTTGGGAAAGTATCGAACAGTACTGTAACTAATTTGGGAAAGGTTGTTTCTCAATTAATGAGAGAAATGTAAAAAGGGACATTGTGTTTAAACCTGTTTGGGTAACAAGACCAAAATTTTTTTCCACGCACATGCATTTTTTACTGAACTTAGTGTTTTCTCACTAGGTTTGGAGTATGATCACGCTTTTCCACCCCTAAGCATTCTAAACCATTGAAGAAGCCTTTACTCTTGCTTGAAGTTATTTTTTCCTCTTTGGATGATTTAAAGGAGGGAACATAGAAAATGGGGCAGAAAGGGAGGAAAAGAGTGTGTGGGAGAGTGTGAGTGCGCGTAAAAGGAGGGTGACAAAAAGTAAGGGAGTGGATGTGAATCCATGTGTGTGTGTGAAAGCATAGATGTGGGTATATGAGCATATGTGAGTAAGTGGAAGGGAGTCTAAGAGTGAGGCACTGAAAGGGGAAAGTGTGTGTGAGGAAGAAAAGTAAGGAGGGATAATAGCACTTTGAGTCCGAAGGGAAAAGGGATGTGCTTGAAGGGTGTGGATGTGAAGAGAGGTAACGAGAAAAAAAAAGGAAAATGGGATGTGTGCATATGTGGGCATAGGGGTACATGAGTGAGTGAACAAAAATAGCAAAGGGTAGGAGAGAGAATAGGAATGGGATTCAGTTAGACCGAAAGTGCATGTGTGAGAGGAAGCTTGGGGTTACATTCAAGTATGACTCCGTGACTTAAAGCAAGAAGGGTGGATCGGTTTCGAGTAAATTAGATCAAATGTAAGCATAGATTGACATCTTTTCCTTGGGCTTAGAAGCCAAACAGTGATCTTGGCTTACTCCTACTCCACTTCTCTTCCTAACCTAACCCTAACTCTTCCTTCTCTCCCTTCCTACTAACCCTAAACCTAAAAACCCATTACACACACCTTCGGGATGTGAAGTAACAAGTGCTGAAGTTGTTGACTACTTGCCACTGAACGAGTTCACTTCTACAAGTATGATTTTGTCACTCTCAAATTATAACCATCACGAAGGCACCTTGGTTGAGTGTGTTCCCCGACAATGGTGCCAAAAACGTGTGTACCTAAGTCCAAAAGTCTTAGGGACTTATGCCAAAGAGACTAAATCTCATTTGCCACACAAATGCATATAGTGGGGAATTGACACACGCTTATTTGTCAATCCGATGAACCGACCTAACCAAGTGTATGAGGACTTGTGCTCACGTGATAGGAAATGAAGTGATTCACCTCACATGCATGAGAAAAGACTAACCTACCTCTCCAACTCACTTAACTACAGAAAGTGTCTATCGTGATACCACTTATAGCAGTTTTCACTAAAGTGAGGATTTCTCTCAGCTCCGAACTCCGAATATGGCCAATAGTGGGTTCATTTTGAAGCTCTCGACAAGACGCATCTATTGAATTGTAGTTTCACTTGATTCTGACAACCGTGTTTCAAGTTATGACCAAAATAGTGAATGGCAGGAAGCACACACACTCACTCCACAACTCGTACTCGCTCACACACACACTACAATAGTTCAAAAACAGTGGGGAGGGATAGGCAACAGTCCTAGACACACATTCCAAGCATTGCACACACATAGAAGATCAAAGAGAAGATGAAAATCTTCAAGGAAGAAGCAAATTCGAAAATCAGGAGCTATCCTTTTTCACAATGGCAAAAAGTGTCTACAAAGAGTCACAAAGTGACTTATATACATGTGCCCTAAAAATGGTTCTTTCAAACAAGAGACCGGCACTTTATTGGCTAATTTCTATTCTCCTACTATTTTACAAAAATTATATTACAATGATTTGGGATTATGCATCTAAAGGACTCCTCTAGTGCATTTACATGGCTTGAGGTAATTTCCTAAGACTTTAAAGAAGAAAAAATATGACCATTAATTTGAAAATTTTGGGGGCTCCACTTTCGTGCCTCTTTGCTCTGCAACAAAGCCCATAACGAGTTATTGGTATTGTCCAACCCATCCTCAACATCCAACATATGGAATACATCACTGCTTTCATGCCACTAACTAAAATGCCATGATGCAAAAAATTAATTGTATCTCAAAAAGTTAAATAGAAGTACCCTGTCGAGTTCTGCTAAACATGTAGCAGACTTTGAGACACTTATATTGGTGAATTGAAACATGTATATATCTATGGTACAAAAAGATGAAATAGCCTATACAAGCACTACAATAGTGCATTCAGAGGCCGAAACGAGCTCAAATCCTGATTTCGGCACCAAACAACAAAGTTGTTTTGATTTCCTAATCACCCTGAGTATGCTCATCAAATTTCATGCAATTCTGAGACTTTGACTGGAGGGGTGTCTACAACGCCCTAGATGAAGTGGCGACCTGCTCTGATACCAATTGTTGGAGTTCGAGGTCTATGGAAACACTCGAACAACACAAGGAAGAAGAAGAAGTTTGTAGCACAACACACAGTATTGAAAGTATTACCACTAGAATGTACAAAGATAAGTAACCCATTAGGGCAATAGGCGTATATACAAGATGAGGGGAAAAAACCTCCTAAAGAGGGAAAAAGTGCCCAAGTGGTCCTAGTGTGTCCACACACATCACTACCTACATATATCAACTAAAATAAAATAATGGACACCACATGTATGGTGTCATTGAATGGAGCAAAAGGTATCTATTCAAAATGTTAGAAAGGAATCTAGAACACTTATAGGATAATGTTTCATACCAAAGCTGTGTGATGAGAAGCTCGTTCATCCTCAAAGATTTATGTAATTGTTACATGGATGTTTTGGAAACTCTTAGGGAGTGGGTGTGTGAACCCACCTTAAGTAAGAGTATATGTGGGCTCTCACATGAGTGCCATGTGGCCCACATGTGAGAGAGGCCACATGATAGATTATATGATGGAGACAGAGGTAGAATATGTGTGTGATATGTATGCGGTTGAGAGGATAGATAGTTTTGGAAATCTCCCTGCAGAACTACAATTATCGTTGGAAATATGACTTCACCCGTCTCAAACTCTGGGCTTCACCCATCCTCTCTATCCCCCTCTCAAAGTTATGATCAGTTCACTCTTAGTGCTATATATAGCCAAAATTTCCACGGTTGGGGTGCCTATATGGGATAAATGCATTTTTTCCTGAGTGATTTGTGTAGATGGGAGCCCCATCTTTCCTTCACATTTACAAGGAGGTAAATTGAATCATTTTTTAATTTCATCTTCAAGTTACCGCCATCTAAGAAAGGTATTTTTGAGGAATCTTGGGGATCCAAGTATGCACATGTATTATTGGTTGTGGACTCTTTGATGAGCCAATATTTACGGGTGAAAAACCTCCATTGGATGGCTAAATGAGTTTTACAAAACCCATTCTCTTGCTCCTTGTCATTTCACTTTCCTACGTCTACACCCTCGTCTTTTGAGAGCCATAACATCACGCTCAAAGATCCTATTGGTGTGATCTTGATCTTGGTTTGAATTATCTTGCAAGCTTTGTTCAGTAACGAATGGTGCATTATTTGGAAAAGATTTTGAGAGGTTAAAAAAACACTTCAACAAGAACAGTCAACCATTTGATTCCGCTCTCATTTTGGAGTGTTTGGTGTCTGATTTCACTTTCATCACTTGGTTTAGCATCTTGGACATAATATACATGTGTTGGAGTACCTTTTGAAGATTGGCAAGGATTGGTGAGAAGTTCGAATTCTTCATGGTGTTGTTTTTGGAGCTCTTTTAAAGTGGTTCATGGTGGTAAGAACCTCCTTGGGCCAAGTGGACATTTTTCTTGGGCTTGGAAATACTTCAAATAAAAGCCTTACTACGTCAAATATCACCTCAAAATCATGTTGGATAGCTTGGAGATGACGAGGGAAGTGATCATGATATTTCCCTCTCTTTTGTTATATAAAGTTTACTTCCATCTTCATTTAGCTATTTAGTTTTTACATTTGGGGGTGAATAAAAATGGAAACTGCGGGTCAAGGGCAGAGCACACACTTCCCCACCTAAAGACCAAACTCTAGAGGGACATGATCAAAATATGGGAGAGGCCGAACAAGAATAAATGAGCAATATATGGAGCTATATGATGAATTTTTTACACACAAACAATTTGATGAGCTTAATGAACATAACCATAGAATAGAGATTTTCATAAGTAGCATGACTTCTCTAATAGAACATTTGAAGTCCTAGATGGTATCTTTGGAGACACAAGTTGGTTCTCTCCTAAGTAGGAAGGAAAGAGAAACTCCTATCCTTCCCATACATGATACGGCTAGGAAGGAGACTCTTTTGCCTAGCAAACAAAAAGGGAAAAGCTATAGGAAGACTCCCCTCATAAAGGAGCTTAAGCCACCTACCTTCATAAAGGATGATTGAGAAAGAAACACAGCAATCTACACTTTCTTGCATAATTGGAATAACTTGCATCAATGGAAGGGCACCCCACTTGAGTATCATGTGCCTGAAGCGAGTCTCTCACGTGGCTTGCAAGCTTATAAGTGGTGGATGAGTCTCAAGGAGGCAAACTCCATCCCCATAGACTAGACTTAGTTGAAGCTCTTTTCTTTAAAGAGTTTCTTCCTAAGAATGAAGAAGAGAGGAATTGGGATGAGTAAAATAGGATTACACAGAGAGGTAGACCACTATCAGTCTACATATCCCACTATAGAGAGAGTATCCTCAAGCTCAAGCGCCTTGATGATTTTTAGAAGACTAGAAGGTTTGTGAGGGGGTTAGATAAGGCCATTAAGAGAGAGGTAAAGAGAAATACATCTAAAATGTTTGAGGTGATCTAATACATATAGATATATGAGGATCAAAATTGTCTTCAATATATTCCTATAGAGACCAATCAACCCCTCAAACTAGTTAGCACTAGAAACTTTAAGAAAAAGATAGTGATGGGGAAAAACAAGTTCTTTATAGAGAAACAAAAACCACAAGGGCCAAAATTACCCACTAAACAATATGAAAGGGCCAAGAGAAAAAACATGTTCTTTAGGTACTTGTCTCCTAATCATGCACAATGGAAATGTCCACTTCATAAGGGGGAAGAGAAGAAAGGAGGACAAGGGACTAGTATGGACCTTGAGAAGGCCAAAAAGTTGATCCAACTTGTGCAAACACTTCCAATACATGGAAGGTCTAGTTGTAACGAGGTGGAAGTGATGCATGAGGACATAGAGCATATTTGTTTGTTGACTCAATCATTGTGTTCACCACACTTTCTATCACATGATTCAGTTAAGCCTAATGGTAGTGTACATAGGCTGAGGGTGAGAGTCATGATAAATGACTCTGTCACTCATAATTTCATAAACTATGCTTTTATGAAGAAATTGAAGACTCTCCAACAACCTAGTGCACATAAAGACATTGTATCTATGTACAAGGTGACGATAAGAGGATATGAGACACTATGGTGTGCTATTTGGAAGTCCAGATACAAGAATATATGTAGATTATGTGGACTTCCAAATTATGAAAATAGAGAGTATAGACCTTCTGTTAGGTAGAGAGTGGCTTTGGGGTTTGGGAGGCGCATGTAAATGCACCTATCACAACAACACTCTTAAGTTTCTAAAGAATGGAAGTAGATTTTGTATTCAAGAAGAGAGAGATGTGCCTAGTGCACCTCTTATCTCATCTTTAGAGTTAGATACTTTGTTTCATTTTCAACTTGTACAACAGATCTTTTTATTACATAGTTATGATCTTGAGCATTGTATAGGCACTTCATTTGATTTATATTTTCATGACACTAATGTAATTAAGGACACGACTTTTCATTATTTATTTTTGCAACAGTATTAAATTTTTAAGGATTTAATGTTCCAAATCAAATATGTTTTTCCAACTGACCCTCCTAGAGGGCTATCACCAAAGAGAGGGGACATTGACCATGCCATTGAGGTAGTTACTGGCACTAACCCTATTTTCAAGCCACCGTATGAGGGTTAGTGTATCTCGGTATCAGAAGGTAGAGAAAAAACTTCAGGATTATTTAGATAAAGGCTTTATTAGACCTAGTAATTGACCTTGGGCATCACCAATGCTCCTAGTTGAAAAGAAAGATGGCTCTCTAAGACTATGTATATATTATAGAGCATTAAACAAGGTAACAATAAAAAATAGGTTTCCAATGCCTAGATTGGAAGACCTATTTGATCAATTACATCAAGTGAGGTATTCCACCAAGCTTGATCTTAGGTCGCAATATCATCATATTAGAATTAGGATAGAGGATGTCCGTGAAAATATTTTTAGAACTATATATGGGCACTATGAGTTTTTAGTGATGCCCTTTAGACTCACCAATGACCACCACTTTCATAAAGCTCATGGGTAGTGTTCAAGCCATATTGAGGGCAATTTGTAGTAGACTTTTTAGATGATATTCTGATCTCTAGTAGATTAAAAGAGGAACACTTGGAGCACTTGAGGATAGTATTCCAAATGTTAAGGGAAAGTTCACTCTTTTTTAAGGAATGAAGTTGTGAAATTTCAAAATAGCAGTTAGATACCTTGGGGATATAGTCTCCCAAGATGGAATCCATATGGATCGTGATAAGATACGAGCTATTTGGAATGTCCACATCTCAGGAATCTGGAAGAGTTTCAGATCTTCCTAGGTCTATCAAGTCTCTATCCTAGATTCATCAAGAAATATGTCCAAATAGCTATCACAGGGAGATAATCAAAAGCAAAGTATGGAAAATTTGAATCTAGTGATTGCCACAGGTCCACTTTTACATATAACAAATCCTAATAAACCCTTTGGTTGAGACTAACATGAGTGATTTTGCTATAGGAGAGGTTTTAGTTCACGATGGTCAATCAGAAGCTTTTGAGAGCAAAAATCTAGAATCGGCTTAGAATCCAAGGGGTTTTGTTACACTTATGTGTCACTTGAATAGCTTTGATGTGAACCATTTCCCTACACATAGACACTTTTTATTAAAGTTTTGGCTAGAGGTTTTTTCCACATGTAACCATATATACATGATATATCATATGTGGTGGTATATTGTACTTAACCATCCATTTATAGCTCTCACTTCACACATTCTCATACTATTGATCATCTATAAACAGAGAGTTCTTCTAGCCATTGCATTTCATGGTGTGTCGATCTTCTTCTTCACTCTTGTGTGTACTTTTATTCGTGCTTCCTGAAGTAATTCGATGGCGATGCACCACAGTGCGCTCTCCTTCTTGAGAGCTTCACGACGATATCCCCAGAGTAGAAAATTGAGCTCCTAGGGCCACAGACAGTACTGCACATAGAGGCTGCAGAATATGCAAGAAAAACACAGTACACAGGGAGCATGGAGATAGACTTCTTAGGTATTACACATGCGGTCGAACTTATAGCTGGTGTCTGACTAGGCCACTATATGTTTTATTAAAGAACATATACAAAGAAGTGTCCAATGGCCATTTGGCCTTTCACATGGACACTAATGGTAACAATCTCCCACTAAAGGCCAATATGGCCAAAGTAACTATGGGAGAAAAATAAAGAATGATAAAGAATACCTAACTGTAAGTGTACAAACTATACCTCCCACTTGATGGGCATGTTACACGGTATACAAGTGATTGTGTAAGATCATGAATCAAGTAACCCCCATCAAGTGACAGCAGTGTTGAAAGCTATCCTATGGTAGAGCTTTATTCAAAGCATCTACAACATTATCTCGAGTGTGAACCTTCTCAAGAATAATGCGGTCAGTGGCTAAGCTATCTCTAATGAAGTGATACCTCAACTCAATGTGCTTGGTCTTTATATGATAGACTAGATTCTTAGCCAAAGCAATGGCACTCTGACTGTCACTGAGCAAATGAGGTACATGTTGAGGTAAACCCATATCACAAGCAAGATGAGAAAGCCACAATGCTTCCTTACATGCCTCACTTGATGCAACATACTCTGCTTCTGTGGTGGAAACAATTGTACATTCTTGAAGATGAGATCTCCAAGAGATAGCACCCCCAGCAAAATGAAAAATGTACCTTGATGTAGACTTACGATTGTCTACACAACCAGCATAGACAGAATCTCTGTAACCAATAAGCAATGCTTTCCCTCTACCTAAGCATAGACACTTGTCCTTAGTGCCACTCAGATATCTCAAAATCATCTTGACTGCTTCCCAATTTTTCTTTCCAGGATTAGACATATATATGCTCACAACTCCCACTGCAAATGCAATGTCTGGTCTCATAGCTACCATAGCATACATGAGACTAGCAACGATAGACTGATAGGGAATTTTGGTCATGAATTCCTTTTCCTCATCTCATTTGGGGCAATCATCCTTGCTCAATTTCACATACGTGGGTAAAAGTGTACTCAATGCTTTTCCACCCTACATATTGAACATGTGAAGTACTTTGGATATGTACTCACGTTGAGACAATTTGTTGGCAGTAGTCAGAGGCATAGAAGACACGGAAGCATGTGAAGAGAGAGCATAACGAAGAAGCAGGGAGTCAGTCGAATCATTTCTCAAAGATTTATGTTTTACAAATACTTTTCAAAACCTCCAACAGTGATTTTCATCACTTTTGTACCATATGTAACATAGAAAAACCCTTTTTGTAATTTATAGCTCCATTTTGTGCAAGCCGAGGAGTCCTCGAGCTTGAAAAGCTTAGGTAGAATGAGCATACCAATTTTGGTTATTTTTAGATACCGTTTGCCCTTTCAAATAGCATCTAGGACCTATTTTTTAACTATGCGAGACACTAAATGTGAAACCAGTCAAAACTAGTCTAGAATCTATAAAAAGAGCTAGAGAGCTCATTTTGTAGGTTAGCTTGTTTGAGTAGAGAAGAGCTTAGAGCTATTTTAAGCTTGTAAGAGTGTTCTTGAGCAATAGAGTTGATTTCCTACCTTCCATTGTGTCTTGCTTGTCTCTTCGTTGTGTGTGTGTATGTGTGTGTGCATCTCTATGCTTCTCACCATCACTCTCACTTCATCTCATATTCATGATCTTCACATCACTCCTATCTCTTCCGCGGATTGACATTAAGGAGGTGGAGCTTCTTAACGTGGTTCTCACCATTGTGCTAGAGCAACACCAAATTTGGCGTCGTTGCTGGGGATTGAGTCTAGGACGAATGTGTGATGGTAAGAGTATAGCAAGAAGTGGCGTTGGAAGGTAAAAATTTTCAATTTTTGTTGTTGTTTTTAGTTAGTTTTTAGTGTTTTTCACCTCCCCCACACTCCATCTTCATCACCGCATCATCATCTTCCACTCCAAAAAAATCAAAAAATTCACCATATCCACCCATTCTCCTCATTTCCCCTCATTTGTGCATGCGAGAGAGAGAGAGAGCTTTTGTGCTTGCATGTGCTATTGTGTTTTTGAGTCTTCTTGCAGGTACAGTGCTCCGGAGCATCAGGAAAGCTGCAAAAAGGTAAGAAAATCACTTTCTGTCAAAAATTTGCCGTGTGTGTCAGACCATCGCGATGGTCTGCCAACTTCGGCATTTTTGGTAAGCGAGTTCACCACAAGATAGGTGACACAAGCGCATACACGAATCCACACTTGCAGTTCAAAAATTTGCATTTTGGTGGACCATCGCAATTGGCTCACGCCATCGCGACGGCTCGACCGGACCATCGCGACGGTCTCACACCATCGCGACGGTTCAAGGGAACCATCGCGATGGTTCAAGGGAACCATCACGACGGTTCAAGGGAACCATCGCGACGGTCCTTGACCATCGCGATGATCCCGTCGACCCCACGCCATCGTGATTGGCTCATGCCATCGCGCCGATGCTACCATGTGGCAAGCTAGACCATCGCGACGATACCCTCAGACCATCGTGACACCTCCACATTTGAACCATCGCGATTGGCCCACGCCATCGTGCTTTGTGACCATCGCGACGGGCTCACACCATCGCGATTGTCCTATTGACCGTTGACCGATGCCATCGTGATTGCTCGCTGATTAGACCATCACGATTGTTCGCTTCATGCCATCACGACAGTTTGCACCTTCGGACCATCGCGATTGTGCCATGCCATCGCGACGGTTCACCTGGACCATCGCGACGGTCCCAGACCATCGCGATTATCTCAGAAAATCGCGATTGCTCACCCCAAACGCAATTTTTAGGGTTTGATTTTTTGACCAATTTTGGGGCTATTTTTTGAAAATTTTTGGGTGATTACACTCATAGGAGACCCCTTAGTGCATATTGGAAGAAAAACCTGTTTATTAGTTTTTACCCCAGAGGACCTGAACGGTCATATCTTTTTCATCCGAAGTCCGTTTTTTGAGCTTTATAGCTCGTTAGCTCTTTACGAGTACTATGTGACCTCGACTGTTTTTTTCAAAAAGAATACATTGATTTTTAGAGAGGATAAATTGAGGTTGACCATCTTTAGGACTAGAAAGCCAGGGGGCATTGAAATTTTGGGCAAAAGGGAAAAGGACCTTTAAGGGTGTATAAACCCAAGTTCTTGATTATCCATTTGAGAATTGGTCTAAACATTGCCTTTTTACAGGTCTAGCAAGGGCAATCAAGGGCAAACAAACAAGGCAGTGAAGAATGCAAAGCTTGGGAAGTGCAACTTCTTGGGCATCAGAGCACTCAAAGCAGCTGACTTGAGGTTGGAAGAATACTCAACCCCCTCAGTCAATTATTAGCTTAAGCTAAACGTTAGCATTGTGGATTAGATTAATGACGATAGGAACGATCAAGTTCAAGAGATTAAATTTTTTAAGTCCAAGACTAAAGTAAAGGTGTGTGATACGAAAACCTAAGGAAAAGAACTTAAGTCTGACGAAACGAGAACTCAAAAGTACCACAGAAAGTCGATTCCTGACGCATACATCTAGACAAGAACTTAAAAGCATTCAAAAAGAAACAAGCAAATCAATAACAGACTCATTGACGATCAAAAGAATCACGAAGAAAATTCATGAACCTTAGATCGGGCAAGCATATAGGTAAGTCAGAACGACGAAGCGTTAGATCATCAGAAGCAAGCATAGGAACTACTACACGTTCGTGGGCTCAACAATTGAATAATAGTTACCCTTACAAGTTGAGCTCAGATACGAGTGAATCAGAAATGGCTTTTAGCACGGAAAGACCAGAAGGAGGGTCGAACATAGCATACTTGGAAAAACCTGAAGGACCCTATAGAACTCAATTAGATTTTCTCCGAACCAACCGCTTAGGTGCTCGCATATATGAGGATGGTTTGCGAAGACAAGTGGTGCAAATGCACAACCTGGACCAACCCATTGGATGGGCCAATATTGTACGATTGAGAGACGATACACGAATCATACGGCAGAGGACTGCCCATACAACAAACAAGCAGTAAGACAGAGAGCATACCCGCAACCAGGTAGGTATCAAGGCCAATACAATACTCAACCTCATTACTATAGGCCTCCTCAGAACTACCCTTATCAGGCTCAACAGAGACCTCAACCTATCTTAGCACAACAGCCACCCCCACCAGCTAATGTCATCTCAGTTAAATATGCTGCTGCAGAAGAGAACCTAAGTAGGGCTTTAGTGCCTTCATCACCCCTGATCACAGAAAGTGACCCGAACTCAAACAGTTTTGAGTCTACACATGTAAATAGTCCACCCGCGTATTACACTGAGTCACCAGAACATGTGGAGACATATCAATACAATAGTCCACCATTGGAACCTAGTTGGGAGCCCGACTATGCTAACGTGATGTACACAAACCCTAATCCATGGCCCCAATTGAGACAAAAAAGACCACAGGGTCCTAGAGGACCATGCTTTAGATGCCAAGGAGATCATTTCATAAAAGATTGTCCACATCCTCCGATAGCGGGACAGTCTCAATATTATAACATACAAGGCTTTTGCGCCGATTGTGGTAAAGAGCACATCATAAAAGATTGTCCTAAGAACCCTGCTAATGCTTCAAATGTGACACCGATCAATGTGATAGGTATTGTAAACAACACAGCTGGATCCAACCCTACATACGTGCCTATCCAAGCTATAACTAGAGCCCAGGCACTCTTACAGAACCAACAGCTTAATCAGGAGAAAAGAACTGGAACTAGTGAAGTTGGAGAATCTAGCAGTAAGAAGACGAAATCTTGGAAGGATTCCAGAGAAAGGATTAAGAGAATGTGGAGTAAGAGGATAACAGAATTCGAAGGAAGTCTCAAGGAATCTAGAGCCAAAATCCTAGAATTGACTTCACAGGAATCGAATCAGGCGAATCTAGCTCAAAAATCAGGTTCAGTTTTAGCGGAACCCATACCGGAAAACCTAGACATGATGTTTTGTGCGTATCAAGCCAGAATAAAGGAAGGACCCCAGATACCTGAAATGAGTAAGAACTACCCTCAAGCAGACTTAGAAATTGAGAGGACTAAACTTTGCATGAAGATGGTAGAATTAGCAAAAGCTA
Organism: Ceratopteris richardii; assembly: GCA_020310875.1. NCBI lineage: Eukaryota > Viridiplantae > Streptophyta > Polypodiopsida > Polypodiales > Pteridaceae > Ceratopteris > Ceratopteris richardii. The sequence continues at coordinate 138,650,197 of CM035439.1, read as the reverse complement.
TGTTTGAAGCCTCTAGATATCTAAATTGGAACCACATGGCAAAACCTGAATTACACTTTCAAGGATTAATTGAGAGGCTAGAATACTTGATAGAAAGCAAAGAGAAAAAGAATCAGCATAGGAACCCTATTGTTTCGGAGACACAGGAAAGGAATGCACCATCCCTGTCTCAAGTACCCAACACAGAGGGTGAAGACAACCTGTCTTCCATACATAGGTACTCACATGAATTTCTAAGAGAAATCCAAGAAGAGAAGTGGAGAAAAGAACAAGGAACTCATCCTCATATTCAAGAAATAGACGACTTGCAAGAGCAATTTCCCCAAGACATTCCCTCTATTTACAATGATGTAGACGAAGAACAACTGAGTGAACACACAGGTTTCGAATCCAATTCTTTGGAAGAATTGCCTCAGTTCACAGGAGCTTGGGAAGCTAAGTCTATTAGCATGAGAGCACCCACGATAATAGTGAGGAATGAAGAATCAGTAATCCCTAGAAACACGGAAGTGATCAAGAATACCAAAGTACAATGTCACCTCACTCTAGAGGAGTTGTTGAAGGTAAAACCAGAGTTGTGGAAACATGTAGCGAATCAATTCCCTGAGCTTGCTACTACTCCCTCATAGATAAGAACACACAAGAAGGTACAAGAGATACCCCTAGAAAGGATCGGAGATGTAAGCGAAGGAGAGGAAGGTAACACTTATCTTCCAATAACCCATCAGGGCTACACCACGAAAGCCATCCTCGATTCAGGAGTCAGAGTAGCCATAGCTACCACCGCTTTATGGAAACGTTGGGGTAAGCCAGCATTGAGACCTACCAGGATGAAGCTACAAATGGCTAATGGACACATAGAAAAACCATTAGGCTTAGTAGAAGGCATATCTCTCACCACTTGTGGTGTGGAGTTTGAACATACTTCTGCCATTTGTGATTTTGCAAAAAATCATGCTTACGAGATGATTTTAGGATGACCATTCATGCGTCAATTGCAAATTGTACAAGATTGGGGAACTAATTCTTTGTACTTGAAACATTTAGGAGTGACTACTAAAGTCAATCTTAAAGACTATTCACATCGAGATGTACCCCCAATACAATGGAATACCATCCATAAGACACAAGAAGAAACGGAATCAGTACACTCATTGGAATCAGACCCCTCATGGTTGCACGAGGATACTCATTTATGGATGTGTAAAGTAGCAAAACAAGAGGAAGAACGGTTAGAAGCTAGAACCTTAGGTGCAAAACAACATCAATGAACTCTTCAAGACCCAGCTTATGCACCTATAGTATTTATAGACGAAGAATTTGAACCCCATGGTTGGGCAGAAATATTTGCAACAATGGATGTAGCCATCAATGAAGAACAATGGACACCCCACTGTGACGAGGATGGCTATGACATTTCAGTTTTCACGATAGAGCCAATCATGTGTGATTCAATTATAGAAGAGTGTGAACCTAGCACTGATGCATTCGAGGATGCAAGTGACTTTGATCTAGAGTCAATTATTATGGACTCTCCTTTTGCATCAGAGGAAGAATATTTCTACGAAGTAGAAACTTACCCGCAGAGGCACCAAGAAATTATGAATGACGTGAGGTTAACCACACAAGTGACTGCTAAAAGTGAAGGAAAGAAAAGAAAGAAGAAAGAAACCATGTCAGAAAATGAAGAATCTTTGTTCAAGGTTCCTGAGAACTTCAAGAAATATGAAATAGAAGATAGACGAATCATGGTACGAATGCCTAACAGAAAAGCTGATGTTGGAGACGTATATGATAATCAAGAGAAAACCAAAAAAATCATAGTAGCCATAGAAGGAGAAGAAGAAAAATGTACTTACATAGGGCATGATTTGACGAATGAAGAAGAAGAAGAGTTAGTTGCCCTATTGCGCGAATATAGAGATGTGTTTGCTTGGAGTTACAAAGATTTGAAAGGAGTAGACCCAGATATATGTTCTCATAGAATCCCCATGACTCCCGATGCTAAACCTACGAAACAGAAACCATACACGTACAATGATAACTATGCTACAAAGATTAAAGAAGAAATAGATCGTTTGATAGAAGCAGGATTCATTTACGAAATTGAGCATACCGAATGGGTATCCCCCATTGTGGTAGTGCCCAAGAAGAATGGAAAATTGCGTGTGTGTATTAATCTTAAAAAAGTTAATGCCGCCACGATCAGAGACAGCTATCCTCTTCCTATCACGGAACATTTATTGGAAAGAGATGCGGGCAAGGAAGTTTATAGCTTTCTTGATGGATTTTCAGGCTATAATCAAGTAGCCGTTGCTCCAGAAGATCAACACAAGACGGCTTTTGCCACAGAATGGGGCATATTTGCATTTTGGGTGATGCCATTTGGGTTGACAAATGCACCCGCCACTTTCCAGTGACTCATGTGTCACATTTTTAAGGAATTCTTATGCAAGAATTTGGAAGTTTATGTCGATGACATATGTGCTCATTTGAATATTAGGCAGACGCATATCCCAGAGTTAAGACAAGTATTTCACAAATGTCGAGAATATCAGGTTTGTCTGAACCCAGAAAAATGCGTTTTCATGGTCAAAAAAGGAAAAATTCTAGGACACATTGTGTCAAAGAATGGAATTTCGACAGATGAAGAAAAAGTAAAGGTAATTGCAGATCTACCTAGGCCAAATAATGTAAAAGAGGTACAAGCATTTATGGGACATTGCGGTTATTACAGACGATTCATACACATGTATGCAATCATAGCCAAGCCTCTGTACTCTCTTTTAACTAAGTTTGAATGGACAGATGAGTGTGAGAATTCATTCAATGAAATTAAACGACGTTTGTGCTCAGCACCTATATTGACAACCCCGGATTCGAGTAAGCCATTCCATGTACATGTGGATGCATCCAACTATGCCATAGGATGTGTGTTAGCACAACCCACGAATGAAGGTAATATAGATCTCCCCATACCTTATGCGACCAGACAGTTGAATGCAGCAGAAAGAAATTACACCACGATGGAACGAGAAGGATTAGGAATGATCTACAAAGTAAAGAAATTCAGGCATTATTTGTTGGCAAACAAGTTCAAATTCTTTACAGATCATCAAGCATTATTGTATTTCGTCAATAAGCCATGTAACACGTGAAGATTAATACATTGGTTTCTATTACTCATGGAGTATGACTTCGAAGTAGTAGTCAGGAAATGAAAGACACATCTTAGAGCTGATCACCTCTCAAGATTAACCACAGGAGAAGCTCCTCAAGGAATAGCGGATGAATTACCCGATGCATACTTGTTTAACCTTGAGATAGCACCAGAATGGGCTAAGCCTATAGTCCCTATTCTCACATATGGACCCAAGAATCCTAGGGTAAGGATCAAGGAAGGAGAGATTACCAAGTCACAGAGATATCAAATCATAGCAGGAAGTATATATAAACAGGATAATCAAAAGATTCTTGCTTATTGTGTAGATGAATCAGAACATGCGAATTGGTTGCAATTAGCACATGTAAGTGCATTAAAGCAACATCATTCAAAACATCGTACATTGCAGACTCTGCATAGATTAGGAGTCTATTGGCCTTCCATGGAGGCAGACGTCTACAAGTTGTGTAAAGAATGCCTTGTTTGTTGTGAAAGACCACCAGTACAACATGCTACATTATATCACGTGTCTCTCACACCAGAATGGAGTGAACCCTTAGTGACATACTTGAGGACGAAAAACATTCCCTCAAGGAATGACTTTAGCAGGACAACGAAGTCTAGAGCAGGAAGCTCAAGACTATTCACTTATTGGCGACAATCTATACAAACGAGGACGAGATGGATACTTAAGACAATGTGTTCATGAAAGCGATTATTTGAGCGTACTAGAGACTGCACACCAAGGTGTTGCAGGAGGTCATTTTGGACCAGATAGGATCATCAACGCCATCCTCTTTGCAGGAATGGTGGCCCACTCTTCACATGGATGCTCATACCTATGTAAAGAGATGTGATGTGTGCCAAAGAACTCAATTTCCTACTCGCAGAGACGAAATGTCATTGAAACCCATGATGGGAGGACGTGCATTTTCTAAGTGGGGTATAGACTTTGTAGGACCCAGTAACCCCCCTGCAAAAGGTACACATGTTGAATACATTATTGTTGCGACATATTATCTTACCAAATGGGTAGAGGCAAAAACCACAAAAAAGAATGATCCACACATGACTGCAAAATTCTTATTTGAAAATGTCTTTACAAGATATGGATTGCCTATAGAGTTAGTGAGCGATCGAGGAACTCACTTTCTAAATCAGGTCATTGAATATTTTTTACAGGATTTTATGGTGATTCACAAGAAATCCGCACCATATCATCCTCAGGCCAATGGTCAGGCTGAAAGTACTAACAAGATCCTTTGTAACGTACTGACGAAACTCGTGAACAACAAACGTTCAGATTGGGACAAACAGTTACACCACGTTGTTTGGGCATATCAAGTGGCCTACAAGACCGTACTCAATGCAACTCCCTTTCAGTTGGTTTTTGGTCAGAATGTTGTGCTTCCTTCGGACTTCGTGATACTGACCCTTAAGGTTGCACAAGAACATCAGTGGACCGGCCATGAATTATCAGCAAGAATAATGGACTTGGAACGATTAGGAGAAACCAGGATGAAAGCAGCTCCAGGAATATACGCAGCAAAGAAGCGACAGAAAGCATATTTTGATGCAAATGTGAAAGATAAAGGCTTAAAAGAAGGAGATTTAGTTCTAGTATATATGCTGAAACAACACGCATGGAAGTTAGAAAAGCGAGGTTATGGACCTATGATCATTAACTGACTCTCGACAAGTGGAGCAGTACAATTAGCCACCTTAGAAGGAGATATAATGCCTAATTACATTAGTGGGTGTAGAGTCAAGTTATATCAGGAACCTCTTACTGAGGATATGCTTAGATGACTCACGTTGGCAAAGAATAGTAAGGAGGAAGAAAATAGGATACGTGCTCAAGCTCAGGCAGAAGCCATAGAACGCATTAAGCCCATGAAGTTAACAAGACAAGGACTAGGGAGAGAACATTATAACCAACTGGAAACAACACCCAGATATCCCATGGCCATGTGTCAAGCAAAGTCAAGTACTCATCCTAGCATAGTGGACAGGAGACCATTCATTACAGTCAGGCGAGAGCATGGCAACCCTTGCCAAGAGCTCAAGGCTTTAATTGACTCAGGTGTTGCGACAAGTGCGATTAGATGGTCCCACTATAAGGACTCAGGAATAGAAATGAAGCCAATTGAGGCATACCTCATAGGGCTAGGAGGCATGGAAACCCCTTGCATGGGTGAGGTGGACCTTCCTATCCTCATATATGATGTGACCATGACAGCGAAGCTACTAGTGTGCCATGACGAGGACCTGATAGAACCCCTAATCCTTGCCCAAGATTGGCTATACGATCACTCAGTGGACCTAAACCTTAGACAAGGCTCCTTGCAGATTGGAACCTTAGATCAGAAGCGAGTGATACTGCTTGACTTCCCTAACAGCATTCCGACTGAGGTATGTAACCCTAGACCATATGAACAGCATTCGAAGGAGGATCGGAAGATCTTTGGTTAGATGAGTCACGTTATGTCTACACCAACCCATGCGGGCTTGGCGATGGACAATTGTCAATCTGAAGGACGTCAGGAGATTTTCCCTTGGGCTTCCTGCAAATTAGAAGGGGCAACCACCCAACCGCTTGGTCAAATGGACACCATCAGTGATCAAATGGACACAATCAGCAGTCAAGTGGGTTACATCAGCGGACAAATGGGGACGATTGCAGGTCAGGTGGACTGCATCAGTAGCCAAATGGACACTATCAGCTGCAGTGCCCATCCTTCCACACTTACTGTGGACTGCCCTAGATTAATAGTACAAAATGGAGCATTTCCTAATGGGCAGGTTTCGTAAGTGTTGGACCTCCCTTCTTTTCCAAAGCAGAGTGTCCATCGGACCTCTCAACCTCAACCACAAAGGAGTCAATCACAACAGAGGAACCTAGACCGACGACAATATCAGATGACAAAAGCAAGAAAGCTGCAGTATCGGTATCACAAAGCAAGATGAACGAGACAAATATGGGTGCCAAAAGGACAGAAAGCACAGATAGATTCCACCAATGCGGACAATGATGAGAAGAAGTTACAACAGAATCAAAAGTAGTATCCAAAGCCTTTTCTATCTTCTTCTACGAGTACAAACATTTGACAAATTTGGATCGCCCAGAAGTGCCTTACAAATCGACCCATGCCCACGCAGATTTGGGTACCCAAACAGTGTATCATAGCTCAACCCTCAAGCCATGTAATATATACCCCTCAGAAATCTCTTCAACCCTCAATACCACCACATCTGATATCACCTTTTATCCCTCAGCAGAAACATACCACCCGCTCATAAACTCTTAGGAAATGGATACCGAAACGTATCCAAACGACTTCTCCAACCCCCTTATCTAACATCACTCCCACCCCGACTAATCTACAACCTTGTAATAACTCATTTACGATTGAACCTTGTACAAATCCACACACTCTAACCCAACATCACTTGTAATAACATCGCATCAAAGAAATGTATGCATCATCTGAAGCATGTAGGTGTCTAGAGACCTGCATTAGTTTTGCAACAATCATTCCATACATCACCTCACGACACTTGGCTACATGGGTTACACATCGGTTATGGAAAGGGATTGCGGTCTCACTTTAATGGGATCATGATTAGTTTCCATACTAATGTGTTAATCTTTTGTAGTAGATCTCCTACACACTCGCGTCATTCATCATGCAGGCAGAAGGAACATCGAAAGCTGGCCCCAGTGTACCCATGGCAAATATTGGCGAGCTACTAGTTGAACCACATCCCACAGCTCAACCACCAGAATTCCAGGGATTTCCAGGACCCATGCCAATCGACAACCCTCCTAGGGGATACACTGAGAAGATTCATCGCAACTCTCATTGGTTCCAAGGATTAGCAAGCCCGTTGGCGGATGCAGATTTCCTTTTTGAGGCCAATTTGACTTTTGATACCCGCACGTGGCACAAGTACCAACTTTTCTCAAGAGAGTTTGAAGCATTACAGAACACGGAAGACTTGAAGCATGTTTGGGCAAGAGCTGGCTTCACAGAATACTTCAGTGATCCATTGCCTAAACCAGATTTCTATCGATGCTACTATTTGATAACCACATTGACAGCTTCAGAGAACAAAGATTTGCCAAGAACATTCATTTTGTCGTCATTAGTAAATGATCCACCGTTTAAGAAGTTTTATCTTTACAAAGATTTGATTAGAGCTGCAATCAAGATACATGGAACGCACACTCCAACAGAGCGAGAAAGGCTGATTCCCGAGCCTATGAAACGTGGAGATGTCATCAAGTGGGAAGATATTTCAGCGATCACACCTGAGCTCTCTAAACCATTGAGAATATGCATGCAGCATTTCACTTTCCCCGCCCATGATCGATTCACCATGCCCCACAAGCGTATCTGGTTTGGCTTATATTTGGCATGTATTAGACCCCAAACAGTTGATCTTGCTAGCTAGATCATTGATAAGCTATACTTAGCACAACACCATTGGGAGAGGAAAAAGGTAATCCATGGCTGCTGCGCCCTCACGAGAATTATTTATATGTGTTTGGCCTACGACTTACCAATCGAGCATGCAATGACAAGCGAGGAGCTGAAAGCATTCAAAGGGACAACAAAGAAAGCTAGGAAGGCTAGCAAAGGACGACCAAGAAAGCGCATGAGAGGAACTATCCCCTGCCAACGGGTCCCAGAATCACCGTCACCGCAACCCTCTCCAGAGCAGTCTCCGATAAAAGCTACTCCAACTGTACAACCCATTCGCATACGGTTATCAAGACCGTTCATAACGGAGGCCACTACTAGCACAGTCGCTCCTCAAGCAGCCACAACCCCAGAACCTATCACCACTGCAGCAGAAGTTCCCACCACTATTGGTGTGGAAGCATTTTCTTTTCCGATACCCAACTTGGAAGCGGAACCCATAGATACAACGTTTGATTTTGAAATGCCGGATGCTTTCTCAAATGAATTTCAATTTTCTGAAGGCTAGATTTTCTCTCAGGAATACGAACGACCAAGCTACCCGACCACTCCCCCGGATCAACCACAAGGACAAGTAGTGTCCAGCTCAGAGGAAGAAAGAACAGAAACAGATGATGATGAGGGTGATGATGAAGCCAGCCAAGGCACTCATGAATCCCAAGAAAATGTGTAGACAGATGAACAAGAACAGCACACGGACACCTAGGGTGATACTAGTACGCATGAAGATGAAACCTTTGAAGCAGCAGCTTATACGCTGGACATCAAAAAGTTATATCGCACTATGGAAAAAGTTTTGGCGCGTAAGAAGTTAACTAAGGAAGAGAGCCAAGCACTTATAGAACAAGAACTCGTCACAAGTGGTTTCGAAGAAGTATACATCAAAGGCTTCAGGGAACTTGTTAAATCCATGGGATCTAATGAAGCATTAAGATATTTGCAGAGGAAGCCGTTACCGCAGTTTGACCCCCCACGAGTACAACTATTATCAAAACCTGGTGAATACATTCGTGTACCGATAGGCGCTCAGTCATCCCAATAGGCTAGGGAAGCGCGCCTAATTCCTGAACAATCTGAGGCTGAAGAAGTTATCCTCGTTGACTCACTGCCCCACACTACTACTGTACATACCACCATTGTGATCAAAGTACCCGCCACCCCAACCACTCCTCTTTCACCTCCCGTATCTCCAATCTCCCCTGTACATCCGATCTCTCCCAGACCATCCACATCTTTGGATAGCGCTGTAGCAGAAGCCTTCCTTACTTCCATTCATCCGATAATTCCCGCACCTACCCAACCTAGTTTTTCTCCTCGGACATCCACCTTTCTACCCAACCCATTTCCCCCTCCATCCTTCCCATCCTTCCCCACACCTCCAAGATACCTTTTCCCATTCCCACCTCCATTGACCTTTTCCCCTGTCTCACCTCCCCGTCCAACTGCCTTTCCTCCTCCTTCTCTCCACCAAGCAGTACAAGAGACCCTCTTTGTAAATTACTCTTCAACCTTTGTAAACCCTGTATTTACACCCACGCACGCACCCACTATCACTCCATTATTCACAGTCACCGCACTTGATACCACATCCAGCGACATGGATATATCACCGTCCACTGCACCACTGCTCACTTCCTTCATGATACCACCATATTTATGCACCCCAATGTTTTCCACAATCACCACTGCATCCACATTTCCCTCCCCATTTCCCTTACCCCCTGCATCAACACCCACACACACCGCAACTGCATTCACTCCATCACTAATCTTATCACCCACTATAGACATTGCATTTTGACAAATGTTCACATGTATGAATCAAGTAAGAGATGATTTCACATCTCTTGGAACTAATTATCAGACGTTGCAGAAGACAACCAATGATTTACAGTCGCAGCTCAATTCACGGACCATCAAGAATGCCTCACTAAATACCCGCTACCAAGAGCTACGAGAGGCATATCATAAACTGGAACTAGAAAGTGAAGAAAAGACAAAAGAGGCCATCACTGACATAGACAATTTGTTGAGGGCCCAGACAATTCGCAACGCGACACTTACTAGGGACATGGGATTACTCAGACGACACTTGGCAGCAGCGAAAGAAGAGAACCAGCGTTTACAAGAATAGAACAGAGAGAATTTAGAAGCTGCTCTAAATCAGCCAGACCAACCATTAAGCCCCAGTTGCTTTAAGGCTGTGCCCCCAGAATCTATGAAAATGTTGCTAGATGATCACGTTAGACTGTTAGACGAATACGACAACATGAACAAGGAATATCAGAAGCTGAAAGAAGATCATAAACTACTCCAACTAAGAGCACCAATACCAGAAGGACTACCAGCTCCTGTGGACTCATCTCCTAAAATCCTAGAGGAAGTCAACACACTACGGGCCCAGGTATCAACTCTTCAATCATGGATAGCGATATATGAAGCACCACCTAGGCCAGACTCCCCACCGGAACTACCGGCAGAGGAAGAAACAGTAACTATTCCAGTGGAAGAAACTTTTGAAGAAGCGTATGAACCCCAACCCATCCCAAGCGAACGCGTCACGGCCGAAGGCCAGACGACTTTCGAGCTTCCAACTCCCGCATGGATGAAGACGATTGAAGAACTTGGAACAACCCACTCAGCAAGGGTAGAGGCACAGTTACATGCCATGGCAATGATTGAAGAAAGAATTGTACAGTCTCCTTATTTTGCTCATTTGGCCCCTCGCAGATACATATCAAGGCATGAGCTACAATACAAGCCTTATTTTATGTTAATGGCAGAATATCAGTTGGCCATAGAAAAAGAAATAGGCAAAAAACCCTCTCACGCGACCCAATTTGAGCCTGAAGATTTTCCACTAGATGCGCAGCGAGGAGAAATCTATCAACCAGATTGGCGTAAAGATTTATTACAAGCATATCCAGAGATGATGAGTACTTGGGTTAAGGCACCGCTACACTTAAAGTACAACCCATGTTGGGGACCAGTGCCACGTCGCCGCTCCTGGAAAGCATTTGCGATTAAGGTACAGAATATCAAGCAATGCCAGGATTGGTTGAATTACCCATACTTCACTCCACCCACAGGACCACCAACAGTTGGATACATGATGGCCACGATTCATCACTGGCTCTCTTGCTTAAAACACATGGATGATGTAGCAGCGCACATGACTGTCAAGATATTTGACATGATGCAGATGGTTTTCAAAGTCTTCCGTCGTATCAAGGCACCACATGTAAACACCTCGGGTTTCGAGCATGGCAATCTCGACTTAGCTTATGACATGAGTACAACCCCATCGCTCTGGGTATGTTACGCCTGACACTGTCGAATTAAATACTTACCGGCGTGCTACAAGCAAACCTTCGAAGAAATGTTCACAACCGGTTTCTGGGAATATCATTCAGAAGTGTTCATCAGCAGGCCCACACATTTGCTTCAACTATTTGCCTGTGAACAGATGGTATATTCCACGCACTATCGACTCCCACCATCCGATGAACCACAACCCATTGATTGGGAGAAACTCGAGGCAGATCTGGACCGAGGAATTCGCATATCAGAACACACCCTCGCTCAGGAACTACTCCAGAATTATATCCGACAGACCTCACAACAAGGTTCTATCGCGGACGAAAGAAGCGAGAGGGAGGGGGGTGTTGGCAGTAGTCAGAGGCATAGAAGACGCGGAAGCATGTGAAGACAGAGCATAACGAAGAAGTAGGGAGTCGGTCGAATCATTTTTCAAAGATTTATGTTTTACAAATACTTTTCAAAACCTCCAACAGTGATTTTCATCACTTTTGTACCATATGTAACATAGAAAAAACTTTTTGTAATTTATAGCTCCATTTTGTGCAAGCCGAGGAGTCCTCGAGCTTGAGGATCTTAGGTAGAATGAGCATACCAATTTTGGTTATTTTTAGATACCGTTTACCCTTTCAAATAGCATCTAGGACCTATTTTTTAACTATGTCGGACACTAGATGTGAAACCGGTCAAAACTAGTCTAGAATCTATAAAAAGAGCTAGAGAGCTCATTTTGGAGGTTAGCTTGTTTGAGTAGAGAAGATATTAGAGCTATTTTGAGCTTGTAAGAGTGTTCTTGAGCAATAGAGTTGATTTCCTACCTTCCATTGTGTCTTGCTTGTCTCTTCATTGTGTGTGTGTATGTGTGTGTGCATCTCTATGCTTCTCACCATCACTCTCACTTCATCTCATATTCACGATCTTCACATCACTCCTATCTCTTTCGCGGATTGACATTAAGGAGGTGGAGCTTCTTAATGTGGTTCTCACCATTGTGCTAGAGAAACACAAGTATATGCATCTTTTACTCTTATAACGAGTAATGCACATGCGAAGAATATGTTTGGCATCCCCCAAATCCTTCATATCAAATGTTTGACTCAACTTCCTTTGAGAATTGACAAGTCATAGGAGGACTTCCTAGCAATCAACATATCATCGACATATAGTATCAAGCATATCAAGCTGCCATCTGAGCATCTCTTTGTGTAGAGACAATGATCCTCATTGCTTCGAGAATAGCCTGGGACTTCATAAAAGCATCAAACTTTTGGTACCATTGTCTAGGAGACTGTTTAAGTCCATACAAGCTCTTCTTGAGCTTACAAACCAGATTTTCCTTGCCAGGAACTACATAACCCTCTGGTTGTTCCATATAGATCTCATCTATAAGATCTCCATGCAAGAAAGTAGTTTTCACATTCGTTTGGACTAGCGCTAAGTCCTCCATTGCAATGAATCCAAGCAACATGCGCACAGTAGTCATCTTGACAACTGAAGAGAAGATTTCCTCAAAATCAACACCATGTTGTTGCTTAAAACCCTTTGCAAGAAGTCATGCTTTATATTTTGGAGAAGCACTATCTGATGTGAATTTCAGCTTATATACCCATTTACATGGTAAAGCTTTCCTGCCGTTAGGCAAAGGTACTAAATCCCAAGGACCATTCTTGTGAATAGAGTCCAGCTCACTCTTCATGGCACGCTCCCACTCGACATTATCCTCTGTCTGCATAGCCTCTTTGTAGCAAAAAGGCTCACCGGCATCTGTTAGCATAAAAAAATATAAACCTGGAACATATCTATCAGGTGGATGTGAGACACGTGTAGAACGTCTCAATGGTTGCTAAACAGGAACATGTGCAGACTGATCTGAATGGACATTCTCTTGAACATCCCTATGTGCAGCATTTTTATGCATGCTGACCGGAGGATTAGCATCCTCAAACATCACTCTTCTCACTTCAACCTCCTTAATGGGCTATTTATGCATCTTAGACTCATTAAAAATGACATCACAACTTTTGATCACTGATCGTGTTTCAGGATCCCATAAGCGATATCCAAATTGTCCTTCTCGACCATATCCAAGAAAAATGCATTTCTTTGACTTATGGTCCAACTTTGTCTAAGATTCTTGGGTATATGAACATATGCTTCACAACCAAAAACTCAAAGATGATCATAATATGGTGGCTTCCCTGTCCATAACTCTTGTGCCACTTTCAGACCTTTGGTAGTACTATGTGAAAGGTTAATCACATGAACTGCAGTCAATACTGCTTCTGCCCAAAAACCTTATGAGAGGTTTGCACGATGCAACATAGAGAGTACTCTATCTTGAATAGTTCTATTCATCCTCTCAGCTACACCATTCTGTACTGGGGTATAAGGAGTTGTAAACTCTCTATGAATCCCTCTAGACTGACAGAAAAGGCTGAATTCATGTGAGGTATACTCACCCCCATTATCTGAACGTAAAGCCTTAAGCTTAGTTCTTTTTTCAGTCTCAATTGAAGCAAGCCATTTTGTGAAAGTAGGGAATACCTCATCCTTCGATTTCATAGGATACACCCAGACTTTTCTAGTAGCATCATCTATGAAAGTGATAAAGTAAAGAGAACCACCTAAGGACCTAGTGGGCATAGGACCACACACATCTGTATGAACGAGATCTAAAGGCTGAATTGAAGAGTCAATGTGCGTTCTATGCACATTTCTGGTTTGCTTTCCATATTGACAATGCTCACAAAATGAAAAATTAGAGAAAGATAACATAGATCAGTAGCCAGAACGAGAAAGATTTTCCATTCCACTACGAGATATATGGCCCAAACAACCATGCCAAATACAGGCCATAGGTTTTCTAGTAACAACTAACAAGTGCTCCGTCTATGATATAAATAAGGGATAAAGTGAGCCAACTTTTCTTCCTTTTGCAATAACAATATTGCCCTTTGATATATGAAAGGACTGATCATAGAAGAACACCTTGTAATCAAGTTCATCAAGTTGACCAATTGACATCAAACTATGTGATAACTGAGGTACATGGCGTACATTATGCATAGTAAATTTTGAACCATCAATGAACTGCACAATCACATCTCCAATCCCCACAACATCACACTAGTAAGGGTCACCAAGTCTCACGGTACCAAGAGACTTTGCTGCATAATTAGAGAACCATTCTCTATGTGGTGTCACATGGAAAGAAGCACTAGAATTTAGCAGCCACATGTGCGAAAGAGAATCAGCCATAAGCGCCTCAGTTGGCATAGTACTATCAAGTGTCAACACATCAGCATCATCAGAAATAGCATTAATTTCTTCAATCTTCACAGTTGAAGTAGATGGTGCAGGTAACTGTTTAACATGCCCATCAAAATTCTATCATTTACCTTTAGCATTCTTTAATGCATAACAATCTTTCTTAATATTTCCTTTCTTATGACAATAATGGCATTCGATATCCCTCTTCCTTGATTTACTTCTACTCTTATTCTGTTCACCATTCTTTTCCTTGTTCTTGCTCCTGCCACATTGTTGATTCTTTCCTTGGTAAGAATCATGAACATTATATGCATCTCCACTCTAAGTGCCAACCATAGATTTTCTACAAATCTCCTCACTCAAGAGTGCTCCACATATGTCATCATAGACTAGTTTACCACCAGGTGCACTATTGCTAATAGCTGTGCAAAACATATCCCATGATGATGGAAGGGTGCATAACAGCAATACTGCTTTCATTTCATTATCCATATCCATTTTTTGAGCCTGTAACTGGGAGAATATAGCATCAAACTCGTTCAGATGAGCAGCAACACTATCGGTGTCCTTCATACGAAGGTCATATAATTTTCTCATCAAATACACTTTATTTGATGCCGTCTCTTTTTCATATGCATTTCATAACTTCTTCCAAAACTCCTCTGCACTTTCACAGTCTAATACTGTAAAGTAAACATTATCTGCCATGTGCAAGTGAATGGTAGACCTGGCCATTTCATCTAACTCATCCCAATCATCTTCATCCATGTCAGCAGGCTTCTTTGAAATCCCATTTACTGGCTTCCATCACCTCCTTTGAATCAGCACATCTTTAATCCGATTCTTCCATAGAGCAAAGTTTGTGCCATCAATTTTGGATCTCAAAATGGTCTTTGCCCTGCAAGTTATTTCTCCTCCTCGGAACACTGGCACTAGACCCTGATCCATCAGATGTGCCTGAGACCTCTGATGCCATGATGGTAGAGAACTGAATAGAATGATAATGGAGCTAGAAGAGTCCAAACACCAACAAATAAGTGTATCAAGGAGTAAATTGACCACTGTATAGTTGACTAAATGAGAAATCTGGAAGACCAGTGTATCCTCTGTAATATGAGCATAAAACTACAAGTACTGACATGTTTACCTGCATAGTGAATTAGTGACTCCACTGCATATAATAAGTTACTCCACTGAAATTTTGCTAGAGTATCCTCTGTAAAATGAGCATATGACCAGTGTCAAAATATCATAAAACTACAAGTACTAACATGTTTACCTACATAGTGAATCAGTGACTCCACTGCATATAATAAGTTACCCAATAGAAGCCAACTAGGCTTATCGAGCACCTGTGAACAACTATCATACATCTCCTATGGCAAGGCTGGGGTAAGTCTTCCACCTGCATCACCGAAGAGACCCCAACATCTGGGTGTTTCCCAGTTAAGAAAACCTCACCATGACCCTCTTTTTCAAACGTAAAAGGCTTTATGCAAAAAAACGTAACTACTATATCAATGACCACATGGACGTATATAAGCGGTATCAACAAAAGCGTACATGGTGTGTATGTGCTCAATATATGCAATAAAATGACACTAAAAGGCTGAATGCACAGCCCATAAACTAGCCAACAACACTTGCAAGTGTATGTCAACTCTGATGTTTTAGGCCCAAAAACCTACATAAATTTGTAGCGGTTGCTCCCACCAAAACTGGAAACCTTTCGAGAAACTTGTAGTTTTACGAGTGTGGCTGAAAACACAGCCCCAAAGGTTGATATTTGTTCTTGGAGAAGTACAAAGAACACTTCTCTTGATGTTCTTGGACCTGTATGAAGAGAACTATGTGTGAAAGTACTCAAAAATTGCTCCAAAAGACACCCCAAAAATGTTTCAGAAACAGGCCTTCAAAGCAAAGAATGAAGCTTTGAGGGACCAAAACATGTTCAAGGTAATGTTAACCTTAGTCTTTCCCCTTCTTTAGACACCACAAGCTTAGTGGAAAGAGATTGCCACGGTTAAGCGAGCTCTGGGGGGGAACAGTACTGGGATGGGTGACCTCCTGGGAAGTACCTAGAACCTCTATCTTCCTTGATCGTTGAGGTCCTCCCTCGCGCGCAGCCAACGGCGCCAATGATGACTTCAGTGACTCGGATGACAAGGTATGCCTTGGTCGCCGCCTTGGAGAAAGCCTGGGGGTGCTCCGTTCGCTCGCACAAAGGGAACAAAGCTTTTGCCTCGAAATGCTCTGATACCAGTGAAATAATTCAATGCCGATGCACCATAGTGCGCTCTCCTTCTCGTGAGCTTCACGACGATATCCCCAGAGTAGAAAACTAAGCTCCTAGGGCCACACACAGTACTGCACATAGAGGCTACAGAATACGCAAGAAAAACACAGTACAGTACACAGGGAGCACGAAGACAAAATTCTTAGTTATTACAAATGAAGTCAAACTTACAGTTGGTGACTGACGAGGCCACTATATGTTTTATTAAAGAACATATACAAAGAAGTGCCCAGTGGCCATTTGGCCTTTCACATGGACACTAACGATAACACGTCCTCACTCTCACACACCTAATAGACCCATGAGGTAATAAAACAACAATTCTATTGGCCAAGTGTACAAAAGGATGTGCAAAACTACATGCATGAATGTCACAAGCTCCAAAAGAATCAAGAAAAAAGACTTAGGATTGGAGGCCATCTACATCCGTTGGAAATACCTAAAGAAAATTGGAAAAGTATCTCAATGGATTTCATTATGGGCCTACCTAAAAACCCAAATATATGTCACTCAGTCTGGGTCATACTTTATCAATTGACCAAGATGGCTAAGTTAATACCAACCTAAATGATTAAAGCTAGCCAAGATATTTTTGGAACACTTGTATTGTCTCCATGGTCTTCCTCAAGGCATAGTTATGGATCGAGACAAAAAGCTCACAAGCAAAAAACTATCTGTGAGTAAATCAACAACATTCCAAAATTGATGGACAAACCAAACATGTGAATCAAATTCTGGAAGACAAGTTGAAAGCACATGTGTCTACCAAACAAAAAACCTAGGATGACTATTTACCACTTGAAGAGTTTTCTTACAACTGTGTTAAGCATATGATAACTCGATTTTTTCCTTTATGTTGATGTAGGGGTTTCAATTGAGAGCCTTTTTGCAATTGGACCTCAACCTGGAAGGGTTCAAGTTGCTCAAAATTTTACGGAAGATATGAACTTCAAAATTAAGTCACAAGAGAAAACCACAAAAAAAAATCCCAAGAATGAGCAAGAGCCTATGGTGATCCAAAATATGGGACATCTTTTTTTTCCAAGTTGAGATCAAACATATCTCTAAGTTCTAGAAAGTTTGAAACGTTAAAGAGAAGACCCTATCCTAAAATTTTCCCAAGGTATTATGGCTCTTTTAGAATATTTCAAAAGGTTGGATCTTTGGCATATGAATTCAAATATTTAGAGGATTGTTGGATATATCCAAATTTTAATGTCAACTAAAACAAGAAGAACTTAGTTGGTGTTGACAACTTGGTGTCCCCAACCACCACAATCCCACCTATATCAGTTGAGTATGTTCCCCATGCACTTGAGGATGCTACACAGTTGAGAAAAACATTTAAATAGCCATTTGTACAAAGAGTTTCCTGTTGATATATTTAGGTAGTGATGTGTGTGAACACATTAAGACCATCAAGGCAATTTTTCCCCTCTTTAGGAGGTCCTCCCCCCTTCTATATACGCCTATAACCCTAGTGGGTTACTTATCTTTATACATTCTCTTGGTAATACATTCGATATTTTGTGTTGTGATCCAAGATTCTTCTTCTTCCTTGTGTTGTTTGCGTGCTTTTCACAGACCTCAAACTCCAAAAATTGGTATCAGAGAAGGTCGTCGCTTCATCTAGGGCATCATCGACACCCCTTCGATCACAGTCTCAGAATCGCATGAAATTTGGTGAGCATATTCATGGAAATTAGGAGTTCAAGACAACTTCGCTAGAGGTGTCAAAATCACAATATGAGCTCGTTTCGACCTTCGAATGCACTATTGCAGTGCTTGTGTAGGCAATTTTATCTTTTTGTACCAAAGATATATAGAGTTTTTTATTTGCCAATATAAGTAGGGCTCTAAGTCTTCTCTAGGTTTATCAAAACTCAGAAGGGTAGTTTTGTTAAAATTTTTGAGATGAAATCATGTTTTTGCATCAAGGTATTTTAATCAGTGACCATGGTTGAAAGCAGTGATGTATTCCATATGTTGGTTGTTGAGGATAAGTTGGATGGTACTAATTAGCCATTATGGGCTTATATGGTATGCATCATGTATTGGTTGCAAAAGGACTGTGGAATATTATGCAGGGTGTTGAAAAGCTTCCTATTTCACCTGCAAACACAGTTGACGTCGATGGCATTGAAGATGGTGATATTCTTCAAGTTCCTATTCGTGTTGCAATTCTTGTTGCACCTATTGCAGAGTAACTTTGATGGGATGATAGAGATGCTCAGGCACATGCATTGATAGCATTGTCTGTCAAACATGCCATTATTCCCCACATTTGATCCTACAAAATAGAAAAGGATGCTTGGGATACACTAACTACTTTGTACTAGGCAAGGAATAAGGCTCATGTGGCTTACCTCCAAAAATTGCTAGAGAGTGAGCACATGAATGAAGGAGATTCTATGGAAAATTTTTTTACAAAGATCAAAGATTTGAAGGAGTAATTGATTTTTGCTGATGAAATCTTGCCTGAGGAACCTGAGGAAGCATGCATGTGAAGGCTATATTTTGGGCAAAATGCAAAATTCCTCCTTCCCAAAAGACGGTTCAATTTGAGATACTTAGAAATTGTAGCTTGTTCATAGTGATGTCTGTGGTCCTATGCAGACACCTTCTTTTGGGAACTATCTATACTTCGTGACTTTCATTGATGATTTTTCTAGGCATGCATGGGTATATCCATTGAAAGCAAAGTCCAAAGTGTTTATGTGCTTCAAATAGTTTCTAGTTTTGCCTAAAAATTTGTGAGCATGTAAAATGGGCACCCTCCATTTTGATCCGGGGGGGATATATGTCTTCTGATTTTAATGCATTTCTGGCTGAATGTGGGATAAAACAACAATGTATAGTGCCATATACACCTCAACAAAATGGAGTTTCTGAAAGGAAGAACAGGTCACTCATGGAGGTGGTGAGGTGTATGGTCAAGAGCCAGGCTTTACCACATAGTTTCTGGCTTGAGGCTATTATGTGTGCATCATATGTACTTAACATGTGTCCCACTAAAGTGCTGCATTCTACCACTCCATATGATGCTTGGCATGGTTGCAAGCCATTTGTTGCTCATCTCCATGTTTTTGGTTGTCTTGCATATGCATTAATGCCTGAAGAACAACATAGGAAATTGGATGATAAAGTAGTGAAATGTATTTTTGTTGGCTATAGTTCTGAAAGCAAAGACAATTGTCTCTATCATCCACAGAATAAACACATTTTGGTTAGTCATGATGTTGTTTTTGTGGAAGATGCTATTCGTCCATTACTTTCATGTACTAAGGAGACATCAGTTAGCTCCGAAGATATGTATGATACTTTGTTGCCTCTTTTTACAGGTGGACAATCTAGTGCTAGTCTGAATGAGGCAATTTCTCAACCCTTACAGGTTTCATGTGATGTTGCAGATCATTCCAATTTTTATGCAAATTTACGTGATGCACTTGTTGATGAGAGAGCAGATATTGAGGAGGTAAAAACTATGCCAAAATGGCTGATGCAAAATTTGTGTGATAGCAAATCAGATGCACCTCTATCATATCATACTCGTTCAAGCTCTCATAGTGTTTCTTTTGCATCAGATTGTTATACTATGGCTTCCTCTAGTCTTTATGATGAGAATGAGCTTGTTTCATTTTATGAAGCACAAAATTCTTAAAATTGGATGGTTGCTATGCAATCAAAATATGATGCTGTCATGAAAATGATACCTGGTCTTTATGTGACTTGCCTCTTAGCAAGAAGGCCATTGGCACTAAGTGGGTATACAAGCTGAAGTCTAAGCTTGATGGAATACTTGACAGTTATAAGGCTAGGCTTGTTGCAAAGCATATGCTCAAGAAAGAGGCATTGATTTTGATGTGACCTTTCCTCCTACATGTAGAATGACTACTGTTCATAGCATCTCCGCACTTGCAGCTCATCATGGTTGGAATGTAGATCCGCTGGACATTAAAACTGCATTTTTGAATGGTGACTTGCATGTTGAAAAAGGCGTTATATGGTTTGGTGCAAGCACCACATGCTTGGTATGAAAAGATACATGTCTATTTGATTGCACATGGTTTTGAGAACAGTCTAACAGAAAGCACCTTATATGTTAAGTGCGCAAATGATGTTCTCCTTATCATTGTTGTCTATGTTGATGACATGCTACTCACCGGTCCTAATGAGAAGCATATTAATGATTTTAAGATTGATTTGCATGCCTCATTTGAGATGTGAGATTTGGGGCATTTGCATCATTATTTGGGCATTCAGTTTATGCAAGTTTATGCCGGAATATCTTTGTGTCAAACAAAATATATTGACACATTATAACAACGTTTTGGCCTTGAAGATTTAAACCTATTGCCACTCCTATGGAGACAGGTTTACAATTAAGTCTTCATGATGTTGGAGATGCATTTGATGTTGTTCTCTATCAGTAAGCAGTTGGATGCTGATTTACTTATGCATTACTTGACGAGATATTCAGTTTCTTGTCTCACACATGATGAGGTTTATGCATTGCCTAGGTGTCAAGCATTGGCAAGCAGTTAAGCGCATCTTTTGCTACTTGAGTGGTACTTGGCTACTTGGATTGTTTTATCCCAAGGGGGGATCACTATTGCCAAATTTACATGCTTTTTCTAACTCTAACTAGGGTGGTTGCTATGACACTCGTGTGTCCACTAGTGGCTTTTGCTTCATGTTTGGTAGCTCATGTATATCTTGGTTGAGCAAGAGTCGGTCTAATGTGACCACTTCCAATTGTGAAGCTTAGAATATTTCACATTTCACCAATGACTCACAGAATATCAACATAGCACCTCAGTTATCAAGTACCGAACATAAACAGAACATAACAGTACAACAATGTAAATGAACTGCGATGGAATCAATCCACAGACATACTGCCCAGACACACAGTCTGGCGATGCTTCTGTCTCTCTCTTCCAATCGCCTCTTCTATTATAAAAAACCTTACAACGCTTGCGCGACATCCTTTCGATGTGCATCTTTTCCACTTTCATTTTTCTACTAGATATAATTACATTCCTTTTCGGTGGCCTAACAGATGCTTTGCCTCTACCTACACATAGACACTTGTCCTTAGTGCCACTCAGGTATCTCAAAATCATCTTGACACCTTCCCAATGTTTCTTGCCAGGATTAGACATATATCTGCTCACAACTCCCATTGCAAATGCAATGTCTGGTCTCGTCGCTACCATAGCATACATGAGACTACCAACAACAAACTGATAGGGAATTTTGGTCATGAATTCCTTTTCCTCATCTGATTTGGGGGAATCATTCTTGCTCAATTTCACATATGTGGGTAAATGTGTACTCAATGCCTTTCCACCCTACAGATTGAATCTATGAAGTACTTTGGATATGTATTCACTTTGAGACAAGAATATGCATCTTTTACTCCTATCACGAGTAATGCGCATGCCAAGAATATGTTTGGCATCCCCCAAATCCTTCATATCAAATGTCTGAATCAACTTCTTTTTGAGAATTGACAAGTCATAAGAGAACTTCCAAGCAATCAACATATCATCGACATAAAGTATGAAGCATATCAAGCTCCCATCTGAGCATCTCTTTGTGTAGAGACAATGATCCTCATTGCTTCAAGAACAGATTTGAGACTTCATAAAAGCATCAAAACTTTGGTACCATACAAAGTTTTGATGCTTTTATGCCCATACAAGATCTTCTTGAGCTTATAAACTAGATGTTCCTTGCCAGGAACAACATAATCCTCTAGTTGTTCCATGTAGATCTCATTTGTAAGATCTCCATGCAAGAAAGCATTTTTCATATCCATTTGGACTAGCTCTAAGTCCTACATTGTAACGAATCCAAGAAACACGCACAAGGTAGTCATCTTGACCATTGGAAAGAAGATTTCCTCAAAATCAACACCATGTTGTTGCTTAAAACCCTTTGCAGCAAGTCATGCTGTATACTTTGGAGAAGCACTATCTGATGTGAATTTCATCTTATATACCCATTTACATGGTAAATCTTTCCTGCCCTTTGGCAAAGATACTAAATCCCAAGTACCATTCTTGTGAATAAAATCCAACGCACTCTTCATGGCACGCTTCCACTTGACATGATCTTGTGTCTGCATAGCCTCTTTGTAGCAAGAGGTCTCACCGACATCTGCTAGCATAACATAATCTAATCTTGGAACATATCTATTAGGTGTATGTGAGACACCTGCAGAGCTTCTCAATGGTTGCTGAATAAGAACATGTGGAGACTGATCTGATCGGACATTCTCTTGAACGTCCTTATGTGCAACATTTTTATGCATGCTAATTGGAGGACTAGTATCCTCAAACACCACTCTTCTCACTTCAACCTCCTTAATGGGTTGTTTATGCATCTTAGACTCATGGAAAATGACATCACTACTTCTGCTCATTGACCATATTTCAGGATCCCATAAGCGATATCCAAATTGTCCTTCTCGGCCATATCCAAGAAAAATGCATTTCTTTGACTTATGGTCCAACTTTTGTCTAAGATTCTTGGGTATATGAACATATGCTTCACACCCAAAAACTCGAAGATGATCATAATATGGTGGCTTCCCTGTCCATAACTCTTGTGCCACTTTCAGATCCTTGGCAGTACTGGGTGAAAGGTTAATCACATGAACTGCAGTCAATAGTGATTCTGCCCAAAAGCTTTGTGAGAGGTTTGCATGATGCAACATAGAAACTACTCTATCTTGAATAGTTCTATTCATACTTTCAGCTACATCATTCTATACTAGGGTATGAGGAGCTGTAAACTCTCTATGAATACCTCTAGACTGACAGAAAAGGCTGAATTCATGTGAGGTATACTCACCCCCATTATTTGAACATAAAGCCTTAAGTTTCGTTCCTTTTTCAGTCTCATTTGAAACAAGTCGTTTTCTAAAAGTAGGGAATACCTCATCCTTTGATTTGATAGGATATACCCAAACTTTTCTAGTAGCATCATCTATGAAAGTGACAAAGTAAAGAGAACCAACTAAGGACCTAGTGGACATAAGACCACACACATCTGTATGAATGAGATCTAAAGGCTGAATTGAAGAGTCAATGTGTATTCTATGCACTTTTCTGGTTTGCTTTCCATATTGACAATGCTCACAAAATGAAAAATCAGAGAAAGATAACATAGATCAGTAGCCAGAATGAGAAAGATTTTCCATTCCACTACGAGATATATGGCCCAAATGACCATGCTAAATACAAGCCATAAGCTATTCAGTAACAACTAACAAGTGTTCTTTCTGTGATACAATTAAAGTGAGCCAACTTTGCTTCCTTTTGCAACAACCATATTGCCCTTTGATACAAAAGGACTGAGCATAGAAGACCACTTTGTAACCAAGTTCATCAAGTTGACCAACTGACATCAAACCGCGTGATAACTGAGGTACATGGTGTACATTATGCATAGTACATTTTGAACTGTCGATGAATTGCACAACCACATCTCCAATTCCCACAACATCACACTAGTAAGAGTTACCAAGTCTCATGGTACCGAGAGACTTTGCTGTATAATTAGAGAACCATTCTTTGTGTGGTGTCACATGGAAAGAAGCACCAAAATCTAGTAGCCATGTGTGGGAAAGAGAATCAGCCATAAGAGCCTCAGTTGGCACAATACTATCAAGTGTCAACACATTCGCATCATCAAAAATAGCATTAATTTCTTCAATCTTCACAGTCGAAGTAGATGGTGTAGGTAACTATTAAACATGCCCATCAACATTCTATCATTTACCTTTAGCATTCTTTAATGCATAACAATCTTTCTTCATGTTTCCTTTCTTATGAAAATAATGACATTCGATATCCCTCTTCCTTGATTTACTTCTACTCTTATTCCATTGACCATTGTTTTCCTTGTTCTTGCTCCTACCACGTTGCTGATTCTTTCCTTGGTAAGAATCACGAAGATTATATGCATCTCCACTCTCAGTGCCAACCATAGATTTTCTACGAATCTCCTCACTCAAGAGTGCTCCACATATATCATCATAGATAAGTTTACCACCAGGTGCACTATTGCTAATAACTGTGCAAAGTGTATCCTATGATGATGGCAAGGTGCATAACGGCAATACTGCTTTGATTTCATTATCCATATCCATTTTTTGAGCCTGTAAGTGGGAGAATATAGCATCAAACTCATTTAGATGAACAACAACACTATCTGTGTACTTCATGTCAAGGTCATATAATTTTCTCATCAGATACACTTTATTTGATGTTGTCTCTTTTTCATATGTATTTCATAACTTCTTCCAAAGCTCCTCTAGACTTTTATAGTATAATACTATAAAGTAAACATTATTTGCCAAGTGCAGGTGAATGGTAGACCTGGCCATTTCATCTAACTCATCCCAATCATTTTCATCCATGTCAGTAGGCTTCTTTGAAATTCCATTTACTAGCTTCCATTGCCTCCTTTGAATCAACACATTTTTACTCTGATTCTTCCATAGAGCAAAGTTTGTGCCATCAAATTTTTGGATCTCAAAATGGTCTTTTCCTTGCAAGTTATAGCTCCTCCTTGGAACACAGGCACTAGACCCTGACCACCAGATGTGAGTGAGACCTCTGCTACCATGATGGTAGAGAATTGAATAGAATGATAATGGATTTAGAAGAGTCTAAACTCCAACAAATAAGTGTATCAAGGAGTAAATCGACCACTGTATAGTTGACAAAGCCAAAAAACTAGAAAAATTTTGCCAGAGTATCCTCTGGAAAATGAGCATATGACCAATGTCAAAATATCATAAAACTGCAAGTGTTGACATGTTTACTTTCATAGTGAATCACTGACTCCACTGCATATAATCAGTTACCCAATAAAAGCCAACCAGGCTTATCGAGCACCTATGAACAACTATCATACATCTCCTATGGCAAGGCTTTCTAAGTCTTCCACCTGCATCACCGAAGAGACCTCGATATATGGGTGTCTCCCAATTAAGAAAACCTCACCATGACCCTCTTTATCAAATGTAAAAGGCTTCATGCAAAAAAAGTAACCGCTATATCAATGACAACATGGACATACATAAGCGGTACCCACAGAAGCATATGTGGTGTGTATGTGCTCAACATATGTAGTAAAATGACACTAAAAGGTTGAATGCACAAAAACTAGCCAAGAACACCCGCAAGTGTTTGTCAACTTTGATGTTTTAGGCCCAAAAACTTGCATCAATTTGCAGCGGTTACTCCCACCAAAACCAAAAATCTTTCAAGAAAACCTATAGTTTTACGAGTGTGGCTAAAAACACATCCACAAAGGTTGATACTTATTGTCAGAGAAGTACAAAGAACACTCTTCTTGATGTTCTTGGATTGGACCTGTATAAAGAGAACTATGCGTGAAAGTACTCCAAAATGGCTCCAAAAGACACCCCAAAAATACCTCAAAAACATGCTTTGAAAGCAAAGAATGAAGATTTGAGGGACCAAAACATGTTCAAGGTAATGTTAACCTTAGGCTTTTCCCTTCTTCATACACCAAAAGAGTGAAGGTTAGTGGCAAGAGATTGCCACAGTTAAGCGAGCTCTGAGGGGAACAGTATTGGGATGGGTGACCTCCCGAGAAGTATTGAGAACCTCTATCTTCCTTGATCATTGAGGTCCTCCCTCGCACACAACCAACGACGCTAATGGTGACTTCGGTAACTCGAATGACAAGGTATGCCAAGGTATATGCCTTGGTGGCCACCTTAATCGTAAGCTTTGGGTGGGTGGGCGGGTGCTCGCTTCGCTCACACAAAAGGAACAAATTTTTTGCATCGAAATGCTCTAATATTAGTGAAGAATTTTGATGGTGATGCACCACAGTGCACTCTCCTTCTTGAGAGCTCCACGATGATATCCTTAGAGTAGAAAACCAAGCTCCTAGGGCCACACACAATACTTTGCACAGAGGCTGCAGAATACACAAAAAAAACATAGTACATGGGGAGCACGAACACAAACTTCTTAGGTGCTACAAGTGTGGTCAAACTTACAGTCTGTGACTAACCAAGCCATTCTTGATATTCTAAGGTTTGAATACCATATGTTGGAAGTGGTAATGGGCCTCAACAACAATAAATCACAGGTTCATAGGAACTTCCAACATATGAACCTTAACATACACACCTTAAGGCTCAAAAATAGATGAACGAGAGATAGAGAGATAATAGACAAGATTTCAAGTGTAACGGTAAGCTATGAGGCTCACCTACACTAACTATATTCAAATGTCAAATTACAATGTGTGTATATGATACAAACTAACAATATCCATATCTAGGTAGAAATAGGAACTAGATACAAGAGATTGTGTGCCTAAGAGGTATGAAGAGTGTGTGTGTGTGTGTGCGAGAGAGAGAATATGGAAGATAGGAACAATTTAGAACCGTTGTACAACGAACCCAAATTTTGATCAACCTAAATCAGAAACGAGTGACCTAGCAAGTAAGAACAGAAATAGACTTACTAATCACAAAAATCAACAACTGATGTTGATCGTAAGCTGACAGAATCTCCTCTAGATAATCACCAAAATGTAGACCACAACTCCTCCAAGAGTGTGAGAACTCCACCTCCAAGATGGCTTCCTAATGATCACCTCCTCAAGAGTGTGTGAACACTCTCTCTTTAAGAAGACCTTCTCCTTGTGTTGAGAACTTAAGCTCCTTGAGATGATCCTTGAGTGATGATTGAATAATGAGCAAGGCTCTTCTTTTATAGTTTTAACATATCCATGAAAAGCACTCTATAAAAATCTCTTATGTTGTTTTTAGAAAAAAACAACTATCGCAATCGAATCATAATATGGGTGATTTAAAGAAAACTAAAAGCATGGTTTTGTGTGCTTCGCCAAACAGGAATCGAACCCGGGTGCCTTGCTTTTGTCTTTAGATCGTTTTAGGTAGACCAAGTGGGTGCCCACTTTTTGTTGTAGAGTCAAGTAGAAGAGAAACAATACATGCTGGACTTGTTGACAATTTGACATTGTTTCCAACAATCCCCCCTTCAATGTCATAATGGTACAAGTTTCAATAACCTACAAAATTTTTTATATCTGCAAATATCTCTTGACTTCTTTTCACTGAATCTTGAGCTGACTGTGTATGAACCTAGATACTTGAGAAACTGCAAAATGAATGTCTAGTCGTGTATTACATAGATATATCAAGCAACCTATTGCTTGACTATATAATGTAGCATCAAATGGTTCTGAATTTACTTCTAACTGTAATAACATGTTAACATCCATAGGTGTCTGCATAGGCTTGGAATCTATCATGTCAAACCTTTCCAATAATTTCTCAATGTACTTTTGTTGTGTCATGTAGATACACTCATCTTTGTATATGAATTCAATCCTGGGATTTATGATAATCATATCATGTAGTGCATCTTGAACACTAGCTGGTTCATTCTCAACTGAAGTAAGG
Organism: Ceratopteris richardii; assembly: GCA_020310875.1. Taxonomy (NCBI): domain Eukaryota; kingdom Viridiplantae; phylum Streptophyta; class Polypodiopsida; order Polypodiales; family Pteridaceae; genus Ceratopteris; species Ceratopteris richardii. The sequence continues at coordinate 138,622,178 of CM035439.1, read as the reverse complement.
GCTAAAACATTATGAATCTCAAAATGTTCTGCATAATTTACCTGGTCTCCTTGTCTCCTGGTCTGACTTTTGGTTCTTCCAGTGTATTTACTTTTATACCACTATCCTTCCAAGTTTGATATAACCACTTTGCTGTATTCCTGAAAAGTGGTGGTATATCTTCTGTTTCTTTAGCATCTCTTTCTTCTAGAACTCTAGAACCTTCTCCAACTTCATAAGTCGGAACTTCAAGAGGTGCTGATGATGGACTAGGTACTGATGTAGGTAATGAAATTCTCTCTTCACCTGTATCTTGTAGGTTTTGAGTAGATTCATCACCCCCCTTGTATGGTTGAATGTAAGCATCCAAATTCCTTCTAAAATATGCAGTCTTCTACCTTTATGAATTCTTGAATCTCTTCTTTATTATCATAAATTTGACTTTCTGCAACATATGCATTGCGTGAGAGTAGGATATCACTTGTATATGGAACATAGAATCTATATCCTTTGCTTTCAATTGCATTACCAATAAATACCACTTTAATGGCTTTTATATCAAGCTTACCACGATCCTTCTTCTCAATGTGAACATAAGCTGGGGAACCAAAAACTTTGAAGTAACTCACATTGGGCTTCTTCCCATAATAAGCTTCATAAGGTGTAAGAACCTTCAAAGCTTTTGTGAAAGACCTATTCATAGTGTGATTAGCTGTATGCACTACATCAAACCAAAACTTGGGAGAAAGCCTTTTGGATGACATCATACTATGCATCATCTCAACAAGTATCCTATTCTTTCTCTCTACAACACCATTCTATTCTGGTGTGTAAGCAATAGTGAGTTGATGAGAGATACCTTTGTCTTCAAGAAAAGACTTAAAGTCTTTATACATGTACTCTCCTCCTCTATCACTTCTAAAAATCTGAATCTTTGACCGACTTTCATTTTCAACCATAGCTAAGAACTTCTTGAAAGTAGTAAAAACCTCTAACTTCACTTTAAGACCATAAATCCATGAATATCTTGAGAAATCATCAATGAACATAACAAAGTACATGAAACCTTGAATATAATATGTTCTCATCAGACCATTCACATCTGAATGGATGATCTGCAACTTCCTTGTGGCCGTGATAAATCCATGTTTCTTGAAAGGTAGTTTGTAAGTTTTCCTTCAAGACATCCTTCACATGACTCTGTATCATCTGGTAAAGCAAAAGTAGGCAAACTCTCCACCATACCTTGATCTTTGATACACTTGAGAGTTGTGTAACTAATATGACCAAATCTAGCATGCCATCACTTCATGTTCTCCTTGGGTGTAGTAGACCTAGCAACATTAGCATGACTTATTTTGGATAACACAAACATGCCACTTCTGTTTTCACCTTGAAGTAGACAATGCTCCTCTTCGGGTGAGAGGATCTGACATGAATCTTTTCTAAAAACTACTTTATAACCATCTGACAAGAAAGTAGAGATAGACAACAAATTCTTCTTCATCTCTGGAACATAAAGAACATTAGAAATTGTGAAATTTCCACCTGCTCTTGACTTAAGGGTTACGTGCATCCCTCGAATCCCATTTGGATTGATCTTCTATAGGACGTAATGTGGTAGTAGTATAGATTCTTGATGATGAAGTGGTTTCTTCTTCTTCACTAACCTTCTGTTGAGTAGAAATAGGAACAACAGGTCTTCTAGAAGATGAAGCAACATCTTTTCCGTCTTGTCTTGGCCTTGGGTAAGTGCCATTGACAATATTCCATAAGTCCTTTGATACTAATAGATTCATCATCATAAAACTCCACATTGGATAATTAGACATGCCCTCAAGCTTATCTTCATTCTCAAGTCTATAGTCACTCATCTTGTTTAGGGTGTATGTCAACTATGCTCTGATACCAAATGTTGGTAGTCTAAGGTCTAAATACCATATCTTGGAAGTGGTAGTGGGCCCCAACAACAGTAAATCATAGATTTACAAGATCTTCCAACATATGAGGTAGACCAAGTGGGCACCTGCTTTTTGTTGTAGAGTCTAGAAGAGATACAATGCATGTTGGACTTGTTGACAATTTGACATTGTCTCCAACAACCACTATATGTTGTATTAAAGAACAAATACAAAGAAGTGTCCGGTGGTCATTTGGCCTTTCACATGGATACTAACGATAACATTTCACAGACCTCAAACTTGAACATGTTTAATTAAGCAAAAAGATGAAAAAAAAGCAGTACCACTTGGGTACAAAGTGATTTCCCTTCAACAAATAACTTCCTCTTTTCAAGTTGAATAAAGAGGAAATCCCCATAGAGATATTAAACCATTCTCACTAGATCGGATTATGGGCTCAGGTGGTATGCCCTAAAATCCTTTACAGTTCACACTCATTTTCGGCAATAAAATTGCTTAACGAAAGAAGGATGTTGTAAAGTAACCAATGAAAAGGGTCAATATCCCCTAGATGTAAGGACAATTCCATTGTACATTGAGGCTTAGCTAAGCAAGGAGCTTAGCCTAAATGGTGAAGCATTACTGTGATGTCACATCTTCAATCCCTAATATAGGTAAGAACATCTATTCTAAGCTTCAAGGATCTTCCACTTGGGTTAACTCGAGTAAACTCAAGTGAGGCTAGAACACTTGCCAAGGATACCTCAAGTGGAAGCTAACTCTAAAGAGCTTGAAGGCATGGCCAAACTACAAGTAAGTTACCATATGCAACCTTGAGTCCATTGAGTTGTAAAAGAGAGGTGTCACTTGAGAGGAGAGTCACTCACATGGTGGAAGCTATGTTCGCGATATTATTTTTTTTTCAAAAGGAAGTTTGGTGATACCCTACTCTCCCAAACTTTAATTAATAGAAAGAACACTGTACAAGTGAACCGATTTAGCACCCATGTGATCCCCCGAATCCCACAAAGTACAAGTTGCTTAAAACTTGCTATAAAACATTACGAAAAAGGTTGAAGACCCTTTCATCCCCCTCATGGGGGGCCCATTTGCTTTAAATCTTGTTGTTATCAAGGAAATTAAATAGTCTATGATGTCTAAAGGGTGGGATTTTCTTACAATTGAAAATTCTTTTGCCTAAAAGAAACATAGATTTTTCAATCCACCATTCTTTAGGGGGGCTACCAAAGTTGGTGGCATACTTCTTTTTCCATATCTTTATGGTCGTGATAGTATTAAACAAACATGTTTCTATAACATTCATGATCTTTGTAGTTACCGTCAACAAAATGAAGCTTGGCATTTGCTTCGAGAAGAATGCCCTCGAAAATACCACTTCTCAACGTATTTCAATCATTTATTATTTACTTGGTTTCTGTTGCTTAATGGCATTACACAATTGAAAAGCTATCATGTATTGACCAAAACGTTCCCCGTAAGATGACCATTTGACGCCCACCTTCACTTTTGGCACCCTAACACTATAGTGAGTGCTTCTAACATGAAAAGTGGGGATCATGATGATAGAGGTGGACCGATTCTTTATAGACTGCCTTACAAATACAGCAAAAAGAGACATTATTATGACTTTACTTGTATAAATAAATATTTAAGAATATGTTTCATATAACATCAATACAAAGTGTTTCCATATATTTGAGCCGTACAAAATTAAAAAGAAACACACACCATCTCGACTTTCACAAAGGGGTAACAATTCACGTATTTGGAGATGTTCATAGAGATAGATGCATATGAAGCCCATACTCCATGCGATCTCGGTGGAAACCATCACACCAACTCGTCTATGCTATAATATTATCAGAAGGGTGGGATCTAATTTCATACACAAACTGCTAGCTGGATGGAGGGTATATCGTGAGTCATGTTTCGTAAGATCGTAACTCATTATCTAGTCGGCATAGTCTAACAGTTGTGCGTTGTACTCTTAGACAGATGGCCAAGGTTCAAATCCTGCCCAAGGTTGGATACCTCAGCTCTTAAAAAAAGTATTCTTAATTCCTCTCTACCATATGATGGGTGTGCGATGGGTGTGTTTTCAATTGTTAAAAAAAAAAGTATTCTTAAGTACTCTCTACCATATGGGTGTGTGAGTGTGTTTTCAATTCCTGTTGTACTTAAAAAAAAAAAAAGATCGTAACTCATTAAAACCAAAAAAAAAAAACCATAGCGCGCATCTTGTGAACGCGTATCCTACAGCATCATTTAAAAAATATAAGAAAAAAAAAAGAAAGGAAATTGCAGTCTTGGCGTGCGGAGTTGGCAGCTCAATCAAGCTCAGGAGAGTGTACGCATGCCTCGCGAAATTATCACCATCCAATGCGGTCAGTGTGGCAATCAGGTTAGTCAGTTCACTCTTTCAGCCTGCATACATACGCCATGCAAGCTATCTAGCATGGCTAGTTCTATCTTTCTCTCTCTCGCCCATATATTTGTGTACACATGCACATATACCTCGCTTCAAACCATGTACGCATTGGATCATTATGATTTAATGAATCTATTTCCTCCTACGTATATGTATGTGCGTCCGTTTTCTCGAACTGGGCTGCACATGCGTGAACTAAACAGGTGGGATGCAGATTCTGGGAGTTGGCGCTTCAGGAACATGCAGCCTTCAATCCCTCTGGGGTGTTTTATTTCTCCATGAGTAGGTAAATGTTAGTTCTGCTTGGGCAACGCTCCATTCTTGATTCTTAAACTAACCATGCTAATAAATCATCTTAATAGCGGGACATGAATTTTGTTCAATGAAGCGTTGCTGATGTATGTAACTTCAATATGATCTTTGTGGAAACGAGCATTGCAGCTTATTTAGAAACATGGACACGCGATTCAAACCACCAAGAGAACTTCCAGTCTCTGATGGCATTTCTAAAATCAAAGATTTGGAGGTATATCAGTTGCCGTTGCTCAATATCTAGCCATCCTGATTCAAATCAAATATAAATTATAGGTTTCTTATCGATTAAGATGCAAAGGTAATAACAAGGCCAAAATATGCACCAAATCAGCTTTATATAAACAGAGAACATGATCCTAATTAGACGTTTACTACTTTATTTTTATTTGTAATGTGGGACATTTGTTATCTGATATATACGTCATTTTGTTATGACTCATGACTGCCCAAAATATCTTCATATGTTTCATGTTGTCGGAATAGATCTTCTTTATATGTAAGTCTATCAAATGGCACAGAAATTAATTATGCTCTAAATTTTGATGAATTGTAGATAAAATTGCATTCTTCCCATACAACTAGAAGTCTACACATGCTTGTTACTGTTATTAATGTCCTGTAATCAGTTGAAAACGGCAATGACATAGATTGAATGAGACATTTTTCAAAAGCTGATCGGGAAATGGAAACTAAGTACATTCCAAGGTGCCCACATGAGTATGAGATAGGAAAGGACGTGAACCATTTACTTACACAATGTCTTTTTATTGCCAAACATTGAAGTATTTTATGGATAACATGTTTGCGCACACTCCGCTCAATGCCTTCATAAAAGGATCTCATTTGTGGGGTGATGTCACATGACACAACCTCAACACTTTTATGGAAAATGATAAAATTATTTGTTACTTTAGACATACAAAAACCAAGAAACAAACGTACTTTTTCCATGGCTTCTTTGCTAGGAATCAGGATTAAATCATAAACCAATTCATTTTCTGGAAGTGTATGCTGCATTGTGATTCTCATCACTCAAAAGTGATTGTAAAGTTTTAGTAGGAAGCAATCTATTTCATGACTGACGGGTTTATGGTAATTATCCAAGGAGAAGAAATGTCTACACAACAATGAAATGTTGCTTGGGGCTTGCCTTTTTCCTAACCATCATCGAGATAGTAGGTAAAGATGTAGCTTTACTTACCTTCTCAATGGTCATGGGACATTGATATGACTATTCCCATTATCATTTATGTTGGAACTTGGGAATGTCCCTCCACTGTGTACAAGATTATTTTTTTCTCTAATTTTACTCCATTTTTCCATAGTATGATTGATTTGCAACCCCAAGAGATGAAGAAAACACATTTGTGCTTGCTAACCTCTTATAATTTATTTTCATGACATTGTGAGAGAACTTTCATTCAAGAGTGCATATCAACATACTCAATATGTCTCGCATGGTCTCTATGTTTAGGAGTCATTTTTTATGATGTCCACGAAGGAAAAATGCTTAGCGTGTGGGTCATAAGTATGGTAATTTATGAGGATTTTGATGAGTTACTAACATGTGATGTGTATCTTGAATGCCTTCTAAGGGAATCCCAACTTGAGGAGTCTATATAATTTATCAACTCTTTCTTGCAGAGGACATAGTATTTATGTTACTAAAATTTTCACGCGCTTGTTATATGGCCATAAGTAGAGAAGGAGGTGGGGATGTCATAGTATTGAGTCGAAACTGTGCATAACGGAGCTGATATGCTATTTAGTCTTGTGGTTGACTACCATGAGCTTATAGTTGCACTTTCTTTTGAGGGTGAATTTGGGGTTTGCCTCGATTCATTCTGGTATATATGACTGTCGTATTAGCGGACATGAAGTTTTCACTTGTGGATTCTTCATCCGAGTTACGACCAGTTGATAGGTGTGTATACCCTATCAGCTATGCATTTTCTGTAAATTTTCCTATCCTTTGTTTGCATTTTGTGCTAGGCTTCATTATGGAGTTTGCCCATCACTTCCGGAAGTGATAGAAACTCAGTTCGCACAGCTTCTTGTGAGTTCATGCTCGTGGTGTGTGTGCGTTGTGGGGTGCGTGTGTGAGCATCTATTCACTCTTAGTTCTATACCCACTATTGGGCATTGATGACGTTAGTGGGGATGTCATAGTATTGAGTTGATATTGTGCATAATGGAGCTGATATGCTATTTAGTCTTGTGGTTGACTACCATGAGCTTATAGTTGCACTTTCTTTTGAGAGTGAATTTGGGGTTTGCCTCGATTCATTCTGGTATACATGACTGTTGTATTAGCAGACATGCAGTTTCCACTTGTGGATTCTTCGTCCGAGTTACGACCCGTTGATAGGTGTGTATACCCTATCAGCTATACATTTTCTGTAATTTTTCCTATCCTTCGTTTGCATTTTGTGCTGGGCTTCATTATGGCTGAGTTTGCCCATCACTTCCGGAAGTGATAGAAACTCTTCGCAGAGCTTCTTGTGAGTTCATGCTCGTGGTGTGTGTGCATTGTAGGGTGCATGTGTGAGCATGTATTCACTCTGAGTTCTATACCCACTATTGGGCACTGATGACGTTAGTGGGGATGTCATAGTATTGAGTCGATACTGTGCATAATGGAGCTGATATGCTATTTAGTCTTGTGGTTGACTACCATGAGCTTATAGTTGCACTTTCTTTTGAGGGTGAATTTGGGGTTTGCCTCGATTCATTCTGGTATATATGACTGTCATATTAGCGGACATGCAGTTTTCACTTGTGGATTCTTCGTCCGAGTCACGACCAGTTGATAGGTGTGTATACCCTATCAGCTACGCATTTTCTGTAATTTTTCCTATCCTTCGTTTGCATTTTGTGCTAGGCTTCATTATGGCTGAGTTTGCCCATCACTTCCGGAAGTGATAGAAACTCACTTCGCAGAGCTTCTTGTGAGTTCATGCTTGTGGTGTGTGCGCGTTGTGTGGGGTGCATGTGTGAGCATGTATTCACTCTGAGTTCTATACCCACTATTGGGCACTGATGAACTCCTCTATGATGTTCAGCTATGAGAAAGAGTCCGAGTTGACCCTGATCCTCACTTGTCATACCTTGTCGATGAGCTCTTTAATCGGAACTGTGTCCTAAGGTTAGACTACTTTGGGCATCGTACCACAGAGTGCTCCTCACTTTCGGCCTCCATCTGATATATTGGACACATCCTCCTCTCTGCATATTCCCCTTGGCCTGCCCACGCTCGAGCTCGATCTCTAACTTCTCTGATGATACTCAGAGCTGTCCAATGGTTTCTCAGAGATGTTGGGGCAGATGAATCCTCATCTAATGTGGAGTAACTATAAATCCTGATCCGATATCTGCAAAAAAAGCTCTCGATAGTAGAGCTTTTAGGCTAGAAGTGGCTCATCGGAGTCCGGACTGATCCAATTCCTCTGTATATTTGTGTGCCATATCTTGTTGGATGATCCTATTCCTCTTTTCTCTAGAGAGTGAGTAGGTGGGAGCCTGAGTCCAGGTGGTAATCGCTCTATGTCTAATCCATGTCTGGCCATCCAATCTCGAGCCTAAGCATAACAAGATGAGGTGTCCCCTGAAAACGCAAGATCCCATGATGCCTTAAAGGCTTTGTCTTGAAGAATGCCTCAACTAGCATCAGTGGCATAGCTAGTAGCTCTTCTCTATTAATATCACATGGCACCGAGGGCTTACTAACAAATGAGCCTGGCTATCATGAGTATCTGAGGTCTCCTGATTAGCGATAATATCGAATCTGGTAGTCCTGGCCCCCATATCGAGGCATTGTACAGGAGAGAGAGAGAGAGAGAGAGAGAGAGAGAGAGAGAGAGAGAGAGAGAGAGAGAGAGAGAGAGAGAGAGAGAGAGAGAGAGAGAGAGAGAGAGAGAGAGAGAGAGAGAGAGAGAGAGAGAGAGAGAGAGAGAGAGAGAGAGAGAGAGAGAGAGAGAGAGAGAGAGAGAGAGAGAGAGAGAGAGAGAGAGAGGGGAGTTTTATGCAGGCAAGGGCCGTTCTGGTGGATATGGAAGAAGGTGTAGTCAATCAGCTCTTGAAGGTAGTTTCATTGTATGTTTTTTGACAAATGCCGATGTAGAGAATGATATCTTCTTAAATAAGATGGATATGCTTGACAACCTTGTATTGCATTGTCAGTTCCTAATTTTGCAATATTGGAATATAATGCTTCTTGTATGAGTTTTGTATACCGCTGCATAACATTGAATTTAATCTTGTCTTGTTAAAGTTTTTATTGTGAACCAATCTAGCATGCTGACTCATGTACTGTACTTGGTTTTCGTGTAATTCTTACCTGTATGGCAACAGGCTTTCATGGTTCTGCAAGTTTCCAGTCACCAATGGTGAACTACCCTAGAACATACAATGAATGTTCTGTAATGAATCAATGCATTCTGCTTTCCATCGATGCATAGATTTGTTTGGCTGAACTAGTGAATTAGTTTTCTATGACTGTGTTTATTTTCGGGTTATTGGTCTTATTTATTTTGATCTTCTGTATTGAAGAACCATAATTCTTAGTCTTGTGTTGAACACCTAAACCTTGCAGTGTTTAATCTAGGTTTTTGTGGGAATTCTCGGTTTTTTGCATTAGCTGAAAAATTATGTACAAGAGAATGTGAGGAAAGTGCGAACTCCCATATCCCATAGAGTAAGAAACAAACTAACTAGCAGCTCCCATCACCACCATAGCATACATCACGCCAAATTCAATATTCTAGTGCAAGATTATACGACCAAGTGTCCTGACATACTAATGTTAAAGTCACATCCACTTCAAGATTTGTTTATCTTTGATTTTCCATCAACTCTCTTGCTTTTCTTCTATTTAACATTGTGAAATTTCACACAAATACTTTTGGATCCACTGTCATGTTCTTTCTGGGTATGAGGTCTTGAAAGTTGAGATGCAAGTTCTCAGGAGGATGATTAAATAAGAGTACAGGTGCCTTCCACTACATTAATCGACACCGCCTTTGAAGGGATCTACTTTATGCTGGATTTTGCAATCATTGTTGCCTGCCCATACTTGAACACTTCCCCTACTCATTGGAAGTAACTGGCTTCGACATGCCAAGGTCATCCATGATTGGGGGAGGGATTCCATGTGGGTGCAAGAGGATGAGACTAAGAAGCAGCTTCACATGGAGGTAAGACAACACCATACAATATGTGGAAAATCATACTCCATAGAAGCACTGACAGGGTCTGAGTGACTATTTAACTACCAGGCAACATAGACAATGACATCGATTTACTGCATTGGATGGGGGTGGAATCCCCTGCTTGCTTCACCATTTCCTTTTCCAAGTCCACTGAACTGGAGAATATTGAAGTAGTGGGATTGTGTGAGCCGAACACGGACAGGAGAGGCAAGATGTCACCATTGGCTAAATACAATCACAAAGAAAGACAAGGTTGGATGGATTCGACCCAAGATGTACATGTTGAAAAGCTACAAGTAGAAGAGATCTCGGACAGATGGTTGAAGGAAAAGGTCCGCAAATCGGAGGTCAAGAACACCCCCATATTGTGAGGAACACCTCACGCAAAGGGCTTCCAACTTGGAAGAGGGTCAAAGTATGGTGGAGGCACCACAACCATTATGAGAAGTCAATGTTGGATGTGATGAGGAAACCAAGCCGATTTTGTTGGTGGCATGGGTGTGGGAGGAACCATTCTTGTTGAATAAGACCATCTCTTTCATGAGGCATTTTAGAGATGTATTTACTTGGAGTTACTAGGATTCAGAGGGCATTCTGATAGTTCTAAGGCTCCATACTCTCCCTCTCACCTTGAATGCCAAACCAATAAGAGGCAAGTTATAAAGATTAAGCTTGTAGTATGCGAGGAAGTGAAAAAGGAAATTCATAAAATGCATAATAGTATGAGTGGAGCATTCTACATGGTTATCCTCAATGGTAAAAGCTCCAAAGAAATAGTCCAAGACGATTAGAGTCTATGTGGACTTCAGAGCACTGGACAAAGTCACTATCCTTGATGACTTCCTCACCCCACTTTCAGAACAGATCATAAAGCATGTGGCTGGCCACACCCTTTATAGTTTTATGGATGGCTTTAGTGGCGATAACTAGATAGCTATCTGTCCAGATGATGATAGAGCTAAGAAAACTTTTGTTACCTCATGGGGAACCTACACCTATACAAAAATGGCGTCCTGACTCAGAAATTGTTATGTGGATATTTTGACATACTTCCCCTCTACACAGTTGTGATTGGGTAAGTAATCTTCCTCGTTGGTAGCTTGCTCTTTGTGGTACTTCACATTCACTATTGAGTTGGTGTTGAGGGATCCACGTGAGAAGCTTATTTGTTGTCATAGGATTCTCACATGAGGTGTTTTAGTGTTTACATGGTATATCTGCACGGATGCAAAACCTATTTAGAGGGAAAGGGGAGAGCGGGAAGACGACTTTGTACTTTGTTGTCTTCCTAGAAAACAGCCTAGCATTACACTGTTTTCTGGTCATCCTACTCCATTAGCCTCTCCATAGTGTGAAGGGTTGTACCTTAGGGTAACCAGGGACTATGAGAAGTGCCGAAATTGACATGTGTGGAGAGTTATCTTCCAGGGACTAGTCCTTGATGGATCACATGGATGAAAACTTGGATATCCCATAAGCTAGATTTTCCTCGAGGAATCATGGGTCTCGTATTGCACATAAGCCACGTGGAGTAATAGGTGATGCAAGATGATTTGATGATGTATCAAGAGGAGGTCTAGATGCTTAGAGGATTACAGGTGTAGCCGACTAGCTTGAACTTCCTCGAAGGATCACAACACCTGTATAGCACACGAGCTGCATAGGAAAGCGGCATAAATAAGATTGATGGTCTTGTGACACCTTAAGAGATAGGGAGCTTGGATGATTTACCTATGATGTTCCACTAGAACTTGTGATGGTTGTGGTCAGCTCACTAATAAGCTTAATAGGGCTTCTTATTGAGGTCTCTTATTGAGGTCACTGATTGACTGAGAGCATGAGCCTGAGTCTCTATGACTAGGGGAGTCTATTGGGATGTTGAAGGATCTGTTCTCCAGTTTTAGATGAGGAAATTGCTTAGGATAACAATTCAAAATAAAGGGGGAAGTGTTATGTCCCTAAATCCAAAATATGTCAATGATGGGCACCTGTAGTTAAATTGTTCGGCCAAGTGTGGACTATCCGCTCAAAGTGTGAATTGAACCACCTCCTTAAAAGAGTCTGTTAATAGGACCCATGCATTTGTTATTCATTCCTCTCTTGAAGCTCTTGGATTCTTGGCCCGTGCTCGAGTCCTCAACACACCTTTGGGGTGAGGGTATGATGGTAATAGGTATGGGACACCATGCCCTTGTGAGGGCTGCCACCCGCTTGGCTGCAGGCTCTTTGGCTCGGGGGTGGGTCGTTGTGGACATTATGGTTGGGAGTGTTGGAAACAATGTCACATGTGACATATAAACCCTAATTTCCAGCAAACCTTAAATTTCCAGCAAACCTCATAATTGCTCAAAATCGAGCCACATTTTTATTCCATATTCTTAATGTACTCCTTGAGAGCTATCCAGTCATATATAATACACCCCTCAATTTACAAATCCTAATTATTAGCTTTTCATATGCTTTTCAATTGCCACATGTCAAAATCATATTAAAGGTAGATACAACAAGTATGAATGGCTGAGGTTAATTAGGAATAAAGCAAGAAAGCTAAGAGCCTATTTAAAGCATAATAGAGCTAAAATTAAAGCTTATGAAAAAACGTATTGGGCTTTTTGTGATTTTTCTGCAAGTTTTTTACCAGCCAGCCCTATGCCTATATAAGGAGCTGCTTGGGGGCTTCTGTATGACGATCTACACTATACACACACACATAGTCTCCAAGTGTGTGGTCTTGAAGTTTGCTGCTTGTGATCAGTTTGGCTTCTGTTTAGTGTTGTTTTGCTGCTCGTATTTATTTTAGACACACTCTAGTGTGTGTCTTCAACGGGCTTTTGTAAGTTTGCTGCATATTTTCTGTTCCACTCCTGTTCTTGCTGCTGTATCAGGGTATTCCAGCCATATACTTCAAGTTGAAGAGGTCTTGCAGCTGCCTCCATGAGAAAAGAAATTATACTTTGGTTTTGTAGCAGATTTTCAGACTTTTACAAGGCACATAGGCTAGTTATTCCTTGATCAGCCTAGGCCCTACTCTGTATCACTTTTCAACACACACACACGAATAAATCCTACAACTTTAGGCACAATTATCTCATCTTTATATATCTATAACCATCAATTTTCAGTATCTACATTATTTTGTACATACGCACGTTGTATAGTCATTCCATTGTAATTCCAAGTTATTTTTAGAGCAGCACTTGCTGCTTGCTGCTCGTTTAGATCTCTAGTCTCTTTCTCTATTCTTTATCTTCTCTCATCCATCTTATTTGGTTCAACTTATGCATATGAGCAAGGTTTCTAGCATGTGGAAGATCTTGTCAATATGTGAGGGCCTACCATAATTCCAACACTTGTATTAGAGCTTACTATACACATACATTACTTGTTCCCAAGATGAAGAATTCTAGAGATAGATTGGAACAAGAGGATAAACTTGATGGAATGTCTAACTGTCCTATGTGGAGTTTTATGATTATGAATCTTCTAGTGTCCAAAGATTTGTGGAACATTGTCAATGGCAAGTTTCCAAGACCAAGACAATTAGTTGAGGATGCTAGATCTTCTTTCAAGAGATTGTTTCTCCAATTTCAGCTCATCAAATGGAGGAGAAAGAAAAAAAGAAGTTCTCTCATCATCCACATACAAAGGAAAACAAATGCAACCTACTAAAGAGAAGTCAAGATGGGATTCAAGAGGTGAAAAAACATTCTCTCTCATTGCAATGGTATGGAGTGTCGTATTATACCTGAAGTCAGGTCATGCAGAACCTTTTATCTCTTGTTCATTCTCAACCCTTAGAAGAAGAACAAATTCAAGAAGTTGAAGAATCTTTTAGAAGTCAAGAAGAAATAAGAGAAATATCACATGTATTAAGGAAGCTACCAAAATAGTTTTTACAAACTATGCAAGAGAGTGGCATCAAGATTTTTAGGGAGAGGACAAGAAGTCAACGGAAAGATTAAGGAGAGCAGGTAAATTTTACAGAAGCTACTTATATTCATAACATTTTGGCTCTTACTTGGGCTGAGAATGGACATGCAAGTTTTCAAAAAGCATTACATTATCCTGTGTAGAAGAAAGCAATAGAGAAGATTGATTCTGTTTATAAGAATCAAACTTGGAAGCTTTGTAAGTTACCAAAAGGAAAGAGGGCTATTTGTGTTAAGTGGATATTCAAGATAAAATAAAGTGTATGGTCATGGATGATTTCTTAGGATATTCATGGATGATTTCTCCATGTTTTTCGCATTGGCCATGCCTCTCCCGTTGAGTGCTTTGATGAATACTTCGCACAATTCACTTGGGTCTCCACAAAAAGTAGAGAAACTCATCTCAAACTAAACACAAACAAATGCTACATCTTAGTCACTTAGGGCACTTTGCTTAGTCACTTAAGGCACTTTGCTTGGTCACATAGTATCAACACAAGGTATGGCTCCTCAGCTATACAAATACATTTTATAAGGATGTATGCAGAGATAGGAAGATCACTCTCGGGACTCACGGGGATGTAGAAGAACAAGCCTTCTTTTTTTTCAGCATAGGCTCCAATTAGTGCATTCGTCAACCTAATGACCCTTGACTCAGAGATTACCTTTCACGTACATGTTGATGCAAACTTGATGGAAGTAGTGGCCATCCGTGTCCAACCTAGGGATGGGCACAAGGCAGACCATCCCATCCATTATGTTAACAAGCTTCACTCTCAAGCAAAATGGAATCATAGCACCACTAAAGGAGGGCTTTGTGTAGCGGGGTACTTTGATATACCCTTAAAATAATGTATTTTATGTTTGCTTTTCAAGATAAGGAAACCAAGTACAAGACAAGTTACCTCGATTTCGAGCAAGAGGAGAAGTAGAAGAAGCAAAGAGCAAGAAAATGAAGAAGGGGGGATCCAGCTCATCAGTTCATGAAGAAGGAAGAATTCCCAATTTCCTACTTCACTAATTTCCTAATTCACCATTTTCCCAAGTTTCCTAATTTCCCATTTCACCAATTTCTTCCTATTTTCCCATTTCGCTAATTTCCTAAGTTACCCAATTTTCCATTTCACCAATTTCCCAAGTTGCCTAATTTCCCAAATTGCCTAATTTCCCATTTCACCAATTTCCTAAGTTGCCTATTTTCCCATTTCACCAATTTCCTAAGTGGCCTATTTTCCCATTGCACCAAGTTCCTAAGTTGCCTATTTTCCCATTTCACCAATTTCCTAAGTTGCCTAATTTTTTCAGTTCACCAATTCTCTAAGTAGTCTAAATTCCTAAGTTCACCAATTTCACCATAGTGACGGCGCAAGAAAAGTGGACCAAGAAGGAAGGTTCGAGAGTACCAAAATTTTCAGAGAGCTTGCCAAAGAAAAAACTAATTTTGTCCCCTTTTGCTATCCTTCACTTCCATAAAAACTATATAAGTAGACCTCTCCTTCAACAAACGGAAGCTCATAGGGAGAGACTTGAGGAAGGAATGCACAGATTAAGCATTGCCTTCCCTTTGCGTGTGTAGAGCTCTTAGCATACCACTAGTGCTCCACTTAGTAGAATTGGAATCAGCTAGCTTGGCACTGAGAGTGAGTAGTGGGCAAGCAGTGATTGGCCAATCTTCTCTAGTTGGAAGACTAGAGCTGTTTATACTCACAATTTCAGCTTCTTTCTCATTTCACTGTGTGTCATTGTATATGCTATTTTCTCTTCCCTATTGAGTCTTCAAATTGCAGCCCACAATGCATATTGCACTTAAGAGGACACACCACATTAAGCATATAGATCAAGAAATCGATCTACACTTTGGGCGATGTGTTTGCACTCTAAAAATTGAGAGACCATCGAGATATGACACTAGAAGCTAGGGGAATCAAAGGCGATCTTCTTGATGCATCACTCTTTACCTTACAAGCCCTTTCTTCATGGTTCTAGGAAGCTCAAGAGCTCTTGTTTCATGGAAATTTCCTCCTTAATCTACCCCCTTGGAAAGGGAGAGATTATTAATGACATGTGAACAATTAAGGAGCATTGGAAGGCATCTCTATAGGGAAGGGCATGGATGCAAAAGTGCTTGCTTTTAGAGGAGGCATAGGCTTTGTCACATGGATCCGAGAACATAGTAGGAAGTGCACTCTTTTTTGGGCTCAACGAATCCTTAATAGTGGATTGTGGTGGCCATCCCTCTTCAAAGAGGCTAACACTTGGGCCAAAAATGTGATACATGCCATTGATGCGGACCTTGTCCCACCCATAGAGGCCATGTTGTTCTTATAGTTTCCATTGAATGACAACCATTTGAATAGTGGGGCTTAGATTCTATGGGCCTTGTCTATCTAATTTGCATGCCCATGACCAGAAGAGTATCTACCAATAGCCACAAATACTGCCACTAAGAGGGCAAAAGTCAAAGGAACATTTTTTTCTTTTCCCCCTTTTTCCTTTTTTCCTTTGGACGCGTGTTTTTCATGTATGGGTGCCCAGTAAAGTTTACCATGGGTAAAGGCACTCATTTTGTTAACAAAGTTCTTATGGAAATTTTCAAAAAATATAAAACTCTCCATTGAAAATCTTGCTCATCATATTACCCATGTGTTGATGGCCAGGTAGAAATTACAAACAAGATCTTAATCATGCTACCATGCAAGGAATGTATTGAGAATCAAGCTATATGGGAAACCATCCCTACTTAGGAACAATATGGGCCTACCAAATTGCATTCAAGGCTGCAAGCAGACTCTCACTTGGAAGTCCCACGCACTCTGAAGTCCCACCGATTGACTTGTCTTGCACCCCTCTAGGAAGCCTCAAATGCTATGTAGACAAAGGCAAAAATCCCAAATGGGACATAAGAGATAGGACTATGGAGAGAACAAAACTTTCCCCAAGCCCCCCAAATTGGCAAGTCACTCTATTTGGGCAATTCAAGTTAGAATGTCCACTGTTGTTGCATATAGTACACCATACTTGCCTACGGATCTCTTGAGAAGTTCGCAACTCCTCCACTTCTCGTTGAAGTTGTGCTTGTAAGTCGTCATTGTGCATAATACAACTCATAATTGCATCGGCTGTACCACACAAAAATAGAAAGTATACTTCAGCTTATGAAAAGACACACAGCCCGAATAACCACACACTAGTTCACTTGCTTCCACTCACCTGCATCCTAGCAGGGCTCCCTTTCCATGAGCTTCACAAGTAGTTAACAAGCGGTCAGTGAGTTGGACTCCAAAGGTTTCATGACTGTCAACACACTCGTAGACCACATATCACTTCAGATAACACAATACGCAAAGAAAAGATTGTAAAACGTTCAGGGAACAATTCAGCACACAACACAAAATTAGGTGAATATGCTCCTAGAAAACAACACAAAATATCCGAACAAAGTCTAAACACTTGCCCAAAACTTCACAATGTATTGTATGACTAGGCCAAAACTCCAAAAATACATAGTAAGGCTACCCACACACACTCGGCATGTAGCCCAAACGTCGAGTTACAACAAAGAGAATAAGTACTACAACAGAATAGTTGAGCTCTTCTTCACACACATAAAGAGAGGAACATAGCAACAAACGTACTAAAATGTAGTCCCAAATGAGTGCCCAACAATTGCTTATATAGATATTCGAAAGCCATATCAGTGACTTTGTATGATCCCATATGATCCTTGGAGGAAGGCCAAAATTGGTCGTGACATGGATTGCATGCCCCAGAATGACCTTGCAAGAGGCCTTGCACGAAGTGGCTGCATGAAGAGGGAAGTTATTCAGGTGGCCCACCACCCCTGCAGAGTAACCACTTTTGGACTTGTTCATTGTCGAGTGTCGTACTCACCCTTGACATTTGCAAGACTTTGAGGTGGCTTGGTACACTGATATGCCTTTTGTCCGGACTTGGTGGTTGCCCAGCGTGAGAGGGCCATGATATATGGGTCCCCCAACTTGGGATGGCGAGTGGAGTAAGAGATTAGGTCTCCCAGTTTGTTGAGGAGCCCTTAGAGTCTCCCAATGTGGTGGTGCAAGTGGAGTCCTTGGGAGTCACCTAGCCAAAGTGGGCGAGTGGAGGTGGACATGGCGGCCGCCCAATTTCCAAGCGTTAGTGCAAGAGGAGTGGGTCGCCCAATTATGGGGTTCTCGAGTTTCAAGGGCCAGGGGGAGTGACCTTACAAAATTGGGCTAGTGGGGGTGGCCTAAGAAAATCGGGCTAGGGGGAGTGGCCTAGCGATATTGGGCTAGTGGGAGTGGCCTAACAAAATTGGGCTAGTGGGAATGGCCTAACGAAATTGGGCCAGTGGGAGTGGAGGAAAAAATGGGCGAGTGGGGTGAAGGGAAAAGTGGGTGAGGGGGTGAAGGGGAAAAGTGGGCGAGGGGGTGAAAGGAAAAGTGCGCGAGGGGGTGAAGGGAAAAGTGGGTGAGGGGGGTGAAGGAAAAATGGGCAAGGGGGTGAAGGGAAAAGTGGGTGAGTGGGGTGAAGGGAAAAATGGGGGAGTGGGGTGAAGGGAAAAGTGGGTGAGGGGGTGAAGGGAAAAGTAGGTGAGGGGGTGAAGGGAAAAGTGGGTGAGCGGGGTGAAGGGAAAAAAATGGACGGGTGTATGTGGAGGGTGAGTGGAGGGGGAAGTTGGGGTGAATGGGGGGGTAGAGGAAAATGGGTGACCATACATCAAAAGGTGACCATATGTTCCCAGCACATCCATAGTGCTACACTAAGGAAGAAATTGAGGAATATATTCGTTTCATACGAAGATGTTCATAAAAGCACTTTGAATTTGCATGAGTATCCAGTACTCATTGCATCTTGCTTTAGTCCGAGCAGATTGAATAGCAATGCATTCCAATGTTTGCATAGATGTGTGTGATGCATTCCATCTTTGTTGCTCATCCATAGAGAGAGAAAAACCTGCATGCCTCTTTTCTTGCTAACATAGTAACTTTGCTGTAGTATTTTCCACATTCCTGTATTATATTTTGCATAGAAGTAACTAGGAATTCCC
>CM035439.1:138575851-138598351 GCA_020310875.1 Ceratopteris richardii | reverse complement strand
TAGTAGATAACATCATTCCCGCATGATCATGTTTTTTGTGTTCCTGAATTGCAACCAGGTCAATCTCATGCTTAACGATCCATCTCCATAATCTAGTCCACTTTCCATACTGGCCCAATCCTTGAATATTCCATGTTGCTAATTTCATGGTATCGGTGCAGTAATAAAGGACGAAGTACCCGCAGCCAAAGGCGGAGCTAACTCTTGCAAAACAAAATCCATGTTATCACAATACTCTGACATGCCATCCTCGGTATGAGGCGCAAAGTTAGCCTCATCAGTAAGAGATGTTGAATAACCAGATTGGAATTTGCCCCTCTTTCCACGAAGCAAAGCTTTCTTATAGCTAACGGTGGTGAAACCGTCATTATCAACAACTCGCTTGCCAACATCATTTTCACTTCTACCTGAAGTATCCCTGTTCATATTTTCACTATCTCTTCGCTTATACACATTCAATTTTCTTGGAGTGATGGGGACAGCAGGATGTCCTTGTTTCTCCGCTATTACCTCTTTTCCCTTACGATTATAATCTTGAGGTAAAGGAGATGTATGATCATGCATTGTTTTAGAAGGTGCAATAGCATTTGAATAACCCCTTTGCTTGCCAAAAATTTGTTCTTCCGGCACCAAAACTTTACTTCCAGGGCAAGTAGGGATTAGCTTAACTCCATCGGATTTCAGAGAAGGACAATTTTTGGAGTAATGCCCCAAATTACCGCAATGGAAACATGAATCTTCCATATTACCCAATTTCAGATAAATAACTATACTTCCAACATTAGGCACGTTTATACCTAGCGTTCTAGGAAAGGGCCTCGATGTATTCCACAACACACATACTCTATTCTTATTGGGGGCCGAGATCGAAGGAGTATACAACACCTTGCCTAGTACTTTAGCCACATTACCAATGTTTGTCCATAGAAAAGAGGGCAAATCCACAAGTTCCACCCAAACAGGGCACTTAAAAAGCAATTCCTCCTTCATTGCTGAACAGGGCTCTAAAGCCTACAGAAAAAGTGATTATACGAGACTTTATTTTGTTCAAATCCCTCGAAATCGGTCTACTTGGTTTACCTAGAGCCCACAATTATCTCGAAATGGATTTTTCTTATGGCTATGCACTAGCTCCTAAATTCCCGGCAAACACACCAAAAATAATATCGGTCTCTAGGCCCAAGGAAAAATGCGGATGGATGCCTATTTTTTTTTTTTTTTTTTTGTTGCCCAAATGCATTGAGCTCCAAGGATTCCACTCGAATATATATGTAAAAGCACGAAAACGGGAACCCTAGTGTGAGTGTGAGTGGGGGTTCTAACTCATGGATTGCTTCGCAAAAGTGCCCACCGTACCTCTTCCCTCACTGTCTTTCTTCCTCACTCCGCTTCATACACTCTAACTTTCATGCACCTTAGCTTACTCACTCCCGTACATTCTTACCCATATGCACACACACCCTCACCTTCTTGCTAGCCTTTGCTCACACCTACACACACCCACAGACTCACTTTCTCTCACTTTCCTCGTTCTCGCTTACTCTCAATCACCCTTGCCGTCCTTTCTTTGTTTTACCTATTCCCACACACTCTCTCAATCCTTTCCCTTCTCCTTCCTCTACATGCTCATACACATAGGATGCACCATAAGAGGAGCACCACACCAACTAGTAAACATAAGAGGTGCACTGCACTGACTGGTACACATACAAAAGGCACGCAGCACCGAGTCAACACTGGGATGGATTAATGCCACAGATACCAATAATCACTGCTACACAATTTGCCAATCGCACATCACTCCAGCATAGCTATTTTTTCATGATGAATACATCAACATACAAACCATGAGAGATCGAGTTCATGACTTCATGCCTTGATCCAATATCATAACATCTACAACATGACTTGTTATGTAATCCACCATGAGAGATCCACTTAATGTCTTGGCAACTTGATCCATCTGCTGAACATCCACAGCATGACTCGATATGCACAAACAAATTCCACTGTCAAATGCTCTGGTCTTCCTGTCCCTGCAAGCCTCCATGAGCATGGCTATGATGAATGTAATAGCGATTACCAACCCACTCTACTGCTGCTGATTACCATAACCTGATTCGCAAATCTATATAGACCATGGGTCAAGTATATGCAATTCAACACACCAGACTTGGCCGATGCGATTGAAACTGAAAGATAATGAGCATGATTAAGCGCACTTGGGTAATGGAGGGGCACAAATTTTCTCCTATCCCTAACTGAATGCCCATAGCACACTACCAGTTTTAGTGGAGCCTAGAAGTAGAAAGCATCCATCGTCGTTTACTGTGCAAAAGAGGTACAATGTTGATGCACTAAAATGATAACCCCGTAGGGGACACAAATCAATCAACGTGGAATATCCACATACGGTAGCTCCCTCACCTCTACATGAAGTACTTTTTCTTTGATTTCCTTGCAAAACACAATCCCATGGGATATCAAGTGTTGAGTCACTTACTACCAACAAACACGGTCTTTTCTTAAAAAAACTCGCATAAGTGACAGCGGATGAATAGTGCAGCAGACCGCAGGGAGATATTTCTAAGCAATTGTTCCACGAGGGTTCATGAACTCTAGCAGGTCAACCAACTGCTGTACAGCCAAACACAACACCCTTATTACTCACCCTATCATTTCAATGATCATAAAGAAGTCTCACAGAACATTCCTAGTCATCTGAGCATTCGTAGTTTGGAACATGATCTTGGATTATAAACAACATATGAGTTTAGACATTGTTACAGAGTAAGCACAACGTCCACGGAAGCTTGAAACCAAAACCACGCTATTCCTTGGAATCAAACAGGCACCATGAAATGAGTCACGCATTAGCTCATTCACTATTCACTTGGTTTTTCTAGCGTTGTTTCCTATGATGCTGGACCCTAATCAATCGGAGTCATTGACATGTACATGAGGTCATAATTTTTGCTCCACTTTTACCTGGTCGACTTCAGGACACAAAATGAAATACTTCAAAAATGAAAATGCAGGTCAAAAATTCAGTAGGAGACAATTAGTACAGGAAAATGATAGCAATTGTGATTTCTATTAGCGTGGATGTATTCTAACATAGCAGTTTTTTATCCGCTCGACTTCATCTAACCCCTCAAGGTCATGCTTACACGTACATCCATTAAATCGGCAGAAATCAACTTAATCTGTGTGCATCTCTTCACTTCCCTCCTCTCAAAATATTTTTGAGGGTATTTGTTACAGTGTTAGCGCTTCAGGTATCCATACAGCCACAACAGTCTAAATGCATTCTGTCAAATACTCCATACCTCTTGCAGCCATTCCAGCAGAGCGATGGAGCTTAGGTTTTGGTTTGAAGCTCAGATTTGCAACAAAAGGGCAACCACGTGGTAATCCTGCAACAGATGTGAGGGGATCTTGTTATCCGTCCTCTCCTCGATGTCCACATATGGAAACGGCAGCATAGGGATCTCTGTACGACTCCTCATATGAACAGAAATGAAAGCCTTTCTAAAGAGTGTAATCACAGAGTGTAATTACAAGAGGTTGTGACGCCATGGGATGCACAGAAAAAACAAGCGAAGTTAGCTCTAACGTTAGTTTTTTTCTCTCCGAAGGGAAGGAGGACGCCCCCATGCATCTGCACCTCCATTCATATCAACAGCTAAGCAAATCCCCCACCTCCAATAGCAGCCTCCCCATTTGTAGTCAAAGACATTGAATGCCACCCACCTGCTGCAATATCCACCATAACTAGCCCTGACAATCCTTCGACTGCTATTGGAAGGGCTTTTGGCTGGGTATCTCCAGTTCCTAGCTGACCATATTCGTTGTTTTCCCATGCCCAAACTTCACCTAACTCCAAGAGAGCCAAATTGTGGAATGCCCCAACTGCAATCAGTTTCACATCCTCCAAACCCTGTACGCGTACGGGGGTAGAAATCTGTTTTATGTCCCCTGGTGGCCAAGGTTGTCCCCAAGTCCAAACCTGCCCACTCTCTGTACAAACAAGTGAATGTGTCCCACTAGCTGCAACCTGTCGAACACGAAGATGTGGTGTACACTGTCGAGGAATGACAACATCCCGACGGAAGACTTTTGTGTCTGCTTTCTGTTCTGGTGGTTCAGCACACTGCCCATACTCATTGCCACCTGCGTATCGAAGAGCCCCCTTTTTTCCGTTTCTTCATGTCAGAGCAATGGGGCGGCAGAAACAAAAAATCCCCCCTTTTTTGGTTCGCCCGTCAGAACTGTTACAACTACCCTTCGACCTTCATATTCAAGGGTTTTTACCAACATGATCGTTCGATCTGCCCGAAAGTTGAAGGTCACCACCGCGTCTCCATCCAAAATTGGACCAATTAGCTTCGCCAAAACTGAAATTATTTGCCGACCGATTAAAAAATACAGTTCATCAGAAAGTTGACTAGGAACTACTTCGGATAATATTGTTTTGCCTCAGTAATAAAACTCGATACAAATTCGCATAAATCCCAGCCATATGACCCGTCACTAATTGAATACCATCACACAACGATAAGACATTGCTTAATATCGATAGTGTGCAGGTTTGTATGGGCCTTCTTGAGGCACATTGATATACTTCGCCTGCTCATCAGAGAGCTTAGTCAGCTTCGCACCCAGCTTGCCCAGATGCAGTGCAGCCACTTTCTCGACAAGATGCTTTGGCAGTACATACACCTTCAAATGTTTAAAAGCTTCTAGACCACTTTTGAACTTGTTTGGGCTTCTCCGAGAACCTGAGCATCCCCTCCCCTTTTTACCACATTCCAATCGTTCTCATAGCTGTCCATAGTCACATACATTTCGACCACCTCCAGAAGCAAGCATGGCTAAAATCAAAATTGAGACTCCATTTTAAGTCCAATCCTCACTAGGTCATCTGCAACAAAACTCAACAAAACCACATGATTCACATGCTTCCCTCAACCCAAAACATAATACCAAACCATGAGACCAATCAGATTCTCACTATGTCGTCATGAATCTCCCGCTCCAAGATCATCCTGAAGCTTATTTTTTCATAGCCGAACTCCAAATGTTGACGGCCTTCCTCTTCGACCAAGAAAACACCATGAAATCTCCCAAGACTTCATATCAATCATGTATTTCCCTAATACCTCCAATCAAATATTTGATCAAATCTTCAAGTGCCTGCAATCAAGCATATTCTTCTGCCAAATAGAACCGATTAGTGCATCAAAATCAACCATTTTTGGGGCTAACATACTTCCCTCTTCTTATTTGCGAAGTCGTCCTCGACGAGCCAATATTGCTGCAATCTAATTAAAACATCCATAGAAACATCAGTGCACAACTAGTTTGCATACCTTGCCATCGAGCCGATACTCCAACTGAACCTGCACTCATCGAAGCTTATTAGTGCTCAAAAATTACTCATAAATACATTCAAATCAGTCACTTCCAAAATGATCCAAGAACATGCACATATATGCAATTCCATTTCAGCCATGCATCAATTTGCTCATACATTCCATTATGAAAATGGTCTTAACCAAAATAACCCATGCAACTACCATTGCGAAAAACAGAAAAGAAAATACCGAAATGAACAACAACAACTGAAATGAACACGATCGGAGATGCAAAAATACCCAAAATGCATACCCCATTATTGCATCTACTATTCGCTATGTACAATCATCCCATGACTAGACGTCCCCAAAGATTCCCCATCGTCGTCCTACAAAAATCATCGAAACTCAAGTACAAGTCGAGACCGGTATAAAACACCTTGGAGTGTCCCACACACTAGAAAAACCCTCAGATAGAGCACACAAGTTGTAAAGCAAGACCGTCGCATTACCTCGCTAAAGCCTCATCCATGAGTACATATAGAGTCTCCGTGCCTTCAAGAATGTTGATTCAAAGTGAGCTGATCTGTCGCAAGCCAACACATACCAATCACACAAGCAAATAACGTTCCCTTTCAGGCGATCATCGCCCTCTCCTCTCTTTCTCTCCCCCTCAGGAGTTGGGAATACTTCATATGAAAATTTTATTTTAATCACACGTTGGCCTACATTGTCACTGGATGCGATTCGTGGACCTGACCACCCGACCAGGTTGATTCCACCCATCTACCAACGCAATGCAGCGCAAAACACACGAACACACAATGATAACACATAACATATATCAGCTAGCCCATAACGAAGCTGGATGCGGCTCGTGGTCGTGACTACCCAGCCACGATGGCTCCATCCACCTACCAACCCGTTATGGCGCGTAGCTAAGACACAAACATATGTATCCCAAGCCTATGGCGAAACTAGTTGCGGCTCGTGGTCCTAACCACCCGGCGAGGATAAATCCACCCACCTACTAGCCCACCATAGCGCATTGGTACGATCACACAACACACTTTCTTTTTCTTTTTTTTTTCTTTCCTTCGTTTTTCTTTTTCATAGTTAATTAGTTCACCCAAGTCCTGAGAATTAGGGAGAGGAAGAAAGGGACTTTACCCACCGTTCCCACACATACATGCAAAACAGATACACTCTAGCCTTTGACAGATCAACCACCTCTTCACTTCATTCTCTCAACTACAGACACTACATATGTATTCATCGATTCGACTTTTCACTTGGTAGCTACAGCCGGCTATGCCTTAGTCCCTCGTATACCTATCCCTAGGTGTCCTAGAATGTGAGTCCCCGGAATGTCTCATGTAGCCTTTCATTGTACTCGAATCCCGACAACTTCTCTAAGGCGAGTCAGGCTCAACTTCAGGAGCTCCGTCATCACTTCCTAGCGTCAGCACATCTGCCCAAGCCCACGTGATATCGTTTTCCTCGTTAGGCATTTCCCTCGCAGGATCAAAATAGTAGTATCGATCTCCCGCCCATCCTACATGTCGAGCTAGGTATTCCTCAAAACACTCAATGTAAAATGCAACACCCAAATCCTGGTTTATAAAGCATACCAGCCAATGCGCTTCCTCAACATCGTATTCCGTCTCAAAGTCGTCGACATCTATGTCCATGCGAGCGAACGTTTTGTCCGAGAAATATATCCTTAGCTCGTACAAGTAGAGTTGCGTTATCTGATCTGCCATTTTGTTACTTAACTCCTAACAGTCTCTGCGCGACACATAAAAAAAATAATTAGAAGTCCAAGATTCTTGAGCTAGCAAGGAAGGATATTTATGACACACAAACCATAGATTACATATGCGCATATATATAATACTATACATGTATGTACAAGTAGTCTACTTCGTCACTTCGTTTGGGTCTCGTCTGGCTTCTCCCAACCTAACATCACTTGAAATATGGTTTAACTCGAAGCGCGTTAACCTTCACGGGAGCATACTCTTCTCCTAAATCTTGAATTTGCATGGAACCATTGGAATTGAGTTCCACCACCTTAAACGGTCCCGCCCATCTTGTCTGCAACTTCCCTGGGAATTTATAATATTTACTATCATAGACTAGTACCAAATCCCCTTCCTGAATCACATAGGTTTTGAGATTTTTGTCATGCCTTTCCTTACGTCTCTTCTGAATAGCTTCCAAACTTTGTTGTGCGATAAGTCTCTTTTCTTCCAGCTTGACCAATTGTATGTACCTTTCCTTCAATGACTCTTCCTCGCCCAATCTGGCTTCGATGGCCACTCTTAAGGTCGGAACTTCTTTTTCGATGGGGAAGATGGCTTCCTCGCTATATACTAGAGAGAACGGAGTGCTCTTAGTTGTCACTCGGTAGGATGTTCGATATGCCCACAGAGCTTCCAAAAGTCTCTCATCCCAGTCTCTCCTATGCACAGCTACTGTCTTTGTCAGAATCTGTTCAAGAATTTTGTTGGTTACCTCCACTTGTCCATTTGCCCTTGGATAATATGGAGTGCTTTTTCTATGTTTGATCTTATATAATTCCATTAATTCTTCGATCAATTCGTTGACAAAATGTGTCCCTCTATCACTTACTATTTCCAATGGGCATCCAAATCGAGTGATAATTTGCTCATACAGAAATTTCACTACATCAACAGCTCGGTCAGTCTTCAGAGCTTTGGCTTCCACCCACTTGGTAACATAATCAGTACAGACCAAGATATACCTATTGGATCTTCGTCGTGAAGGAGGATCAATAGGCCCCACAAAATCAATTCCCCATTTCTCAAACGGCTTAAGAGCCAACACCGGCGTAAGAGGAGCAGAATGTGATAATGTGGGCTTTCCCATTCGTTGGCATTTGTCACACTTCTTACAGTATGCATAAGAGTCTTTGAACAATGTTGGCCACCAATACCCTGCTAATAAAATCTTTCTTGCTGTCAATTCACCAGCAAAATGTCCACCGCAAGGTTCGTCATGCAAAGCCCTCAACACTAGATTTGCCTCTTCTTCCTCGAGACACCTCCGATAAATGCTCTCATGAACAAAATATCGATAGAGTTGCCCCCCAATGATGCTATGGTGCTTCGCCCATGCTAGCAGTTTTTGCTTTTCTCTCTTGCTTGCTCCTGGCGGATATTTAGTAGTACACAAGAAATTTACCAAGTCTGCATACCAAGGTATTTTAGCTTCAACCTTGAATAGATGCCCATCAGGAGCATCGTCGGGCACACCAGAGATTGGCTCCTCATTAACAATTCGAGATAAATGGTCTGCCAATATATGTGCTTTGCTTGGTCTGGTTACCACTGTGAACTGAAATTCTTGGAGAAGTAGCATCCACCTCATAAGTTGCCCTGACAATTCTGGTTTATTAATGATATACTTAAGGGCTTCATGATCCACATAAAACATGAAATGCTTCCCCATTAAGTAATGTCGATACTTGTTCACCGCAAAGATCATCGAGAGGCATTCCTTCTCCGTAGTCGTGTAGTTCCTCTCAGTGCTATTTAAATTGCGACTTGCATAATAAATCGGGTGGTCCAACTTCTTTTCATCGGCTTGACATAGTACTGCTCCAACCGCAGTATGAGAAGCGTCGGTATGTACATGAAATTCCTTTGTCCAGTCAGGTGCTACCAAAATCGGTGCATTTATTAACCTCTCTTTGATCGAGTCGAATGCAACTTGACACCCTCCCGTCCACTGGTATTGTTGGTCCTTCCTCAAAAGAGTCATCAGTGGTGCCGCTATGGATGCAAAATTTAATATAAATCGTCGATAATAATTTGCATGGCCCAAAAATCCTCTGAGTTGTCGCAAATTTTGCGGAGGTGAAAGTTGTCCAATTTTTTCCACTTTGTCCTCGTCAACCGCAATCCCTTTTTCGGAAATAACATGTCCCAAAAGCAATCCTCTTCGTACTCCAAATGTACACTTTTCAGGGTTCAATGCGATGCCTTTTTCAATGCTTCTTCTTAAAATCGCTTCGATCCTCTCCATCATGTTTTCATCGTCGCCTTTGATTGCAAAGTCATCAAGAAATATCTCCATCCAATCCTGCAAGTAGTCTTGATATGCAGCTATCATTGCTCTCTGGAATGTGGCCGGTGCATTACATAATCCAAATGGCATCACTCGATATGCATACGTACCCCATTCTGTCGTGAAAGTAGTTTTGGATTGATCTTCTTCATGGATTTGGATCTGGTTGTATCCACTGAAACCATCAAAAAATGAGTACAACTTATGGCCAGCCACTCTGTCCAAGATTTGATCAGTAAATGGCAAGGGGAAGTGATCCTTCTTCGTGCGCTCGTTCAACTTCCGATAATCTATGCAAATACGGATTTTCTTATTTTTCTTCGGAACAACTACAATTGGTGATACCCATTCACTGGATGCGATGGGATATATGAATCCTGCCTCCAATAATTTGGTCAATTCCAGCTTGATCAATTCCGAGTAGACTGGATTCGTTCGCCTGAGTCGTTGACATATCGGTCGTGTGCCTTCTTCCAAGTCTATATAATGTTGGCAGATTCGGGGATCAATTCCTCTCAGATCACTGTACGACCATGCAAAGGCCTCGCTAAAATTTTTGAGTGTCGTTTTAATGCAGTCTCGTACTCCATCTGGTAGCTCTGACCCTACACTCAAGAACTTTTCTGGAAAGACTTCCCATTTTTCCAACTGAGCTTCTCGCGAATAATCCTTATTTCTCGATGGCACTGTGATTGGAATGTGCTCTCCGATCAAACGTGCATGGTTGGCCAGTAAATCATTGTCTTGTTCTTTTTCAATTGAACCTAATTTCTTTAATGCAACTTTTGCGATTGCTTCCGACTGTCAGGGGAGCACTAGATTGTGCTCTCTGACTACACAAGACAAGATTTCGGAAACACAGTTCTGATTACAAGAATACCCACGAAGGGAAAATGCTACAAGAATATACGATCGATACAAGATGTCCCACAACCCGGGACCAATAGGTATGGAAAACTCGACTAGAGATGATACAGGAGATCCCACAACCCGGGATCGTAGGTAGGAAACAAGATATCTCGATTACAAGAAATCCCCTCAGGGATATGAACTGGATACAAGAAATAACTAGAAAGGATCTCGTACTACGAGATTACAATAGGACAAGAAAGGATGTCCACAATACAAGACTAGACAAGACTAGAGCTAGAAACAAGACTAGAACTTGAACTGGAACTTGAATGTACTTACTTGGAGGTCACGACTCCTTGAGCTCCCAAGACTGGCATTGGCAAGACTGATTATGAATGTGGCCAACCCCTCCTTATATAGGTTTTCAAGGGCGGTTCCCAAGGCGGTTGCGAACTGATGATGTCATCATGATGTCATCGATTTGTAACAAGACCTCCCAATGTCAGAATTCAGCGAATAGACAGTTGATCTTGGGGTTTTGGCACATTCCGGACGCAATGGAAGCATTGGTTTCTCCTAATTCTGAACCAATCATGAGATACAGGGTTCACATGGAATCTTAGGTTCAGGATGGTTTCCTTCGTCCATGACATCACCTCCCCCTCAAGCGACGAGTTCCACGAGGAGCGGTCATGTTATCTGGTCTCGGCTTCGTTGGATTTTTCTTATGGAATTCTCGAACCTTGATTGGTGCTCTCTGAAGGTTTTCTGCAGGTTCCCAAGTACGATCACTGATGTCATACCCTTTCCAATGAATAAGGTATTCCAATCTTCCCCGGGATATTCTGGAATCTAGGACATGCTCGACTTCAAATTCTTCATGATCATCAATCTCAATAGGTGGTGAAGGACTAGGTCTCTCCCCCCTCAATGGTGAAATCTGATATGGTTCCAACATGGATACATGGAAAACTGGATGTATTCTCATGGTACTCGGTAACTGGAGTTTGAAGGTGACTGGATTAATCTTGGCCAAGATGGTAAATGGTCCAAACTTTTGATGATCTAACTTTGCACAAGGCCTTGAAGTTTGTAAATTGTTTCGGAGTAACCATACTTTATCCCCAATTTGATACGATGGATTCTGGACACGATGTTGATCTGCATAGTACTTATATTGTTGTTGAGCTTTATGGATCTCTTCCTTCAGTTCTTTGTGAATGTCCATCAGGTACTGGGCCTTGTCTCTGGCAGCTGGGTTCTTGACATGATTTGAGAGTTGTATATCCATCCTTGGATGTTGTCCATAGTTTGCAAAGAAGGGAGTTTGCTTAGTAGATGCATGAACACTATTGTTATAGGCAAACTCTGCAAAGGGTAACAACTCAAACCAGTCATTTTGGTGATAGTTGCTAGTGCAACGGAGATATTGCTCCAGGACTTGATTCACTCGTTCTGTTTGTCCATCAGTCTGTGGATGATTTGCTGTAGATAGTTTAACTTGAACACCAAGGAGCTTGCAAAGACTGTTCCAAAAGCTGGATATGAACTGTGGACCTCGATCACTGACAATGTCATCAGGCAATCCATGAAGCCTAAATATGTACCTAAGAAAAAGTCTGGCAGTGGCTGCACCTGTGATTGCCTTGGTAGTTGGAATGAAGTGTGCCATCTTTGTAAATCTATCCACAATAACAAGAATGGCATCATACTTATCTGACTTTGGTAGATCTGTGATGAAATCCATCGACAATGAAGCCCATGGCCTTTCTGGAATAGGTAGAGGTTGCAAGAGGCCATGAGGTTTATGTCGGGGTACCTTAGATCTATTGCAAGTATCACAGGTTCGAATGTATTCTTTGACTTCCTTCCACATCTGAGGCCACCAAAAGTCCCTTGATATGAGTTCTATTGTTTTATTTACTCCAAAATGTCCTGCTGCAAGGTTGTCATGGCGTTGTTGAAGTACTTGGATCCTGGGCTTTCCTGGAGGGACATACAATAGGTTCTTATAGAGTAGTAAACCATCCTTTTCCTGAAATTCGTTTACTTCTTGGAATTTTCCTTCTTGAGCTTTCTGCTTAACGTTACAAAACAATTCATCCTGTGGTAGATTCTCACGGATCAACTGATTCAAGGCTGAATCTTCATGATGGCTTGAAGAGATAGCTGCTAACTGGAGATGCTCGGGCTTGAGTAATACACTCTCTTGTTGATCAAAGGCCTCTTCACCCTTCTTTGGTGCAAGGTAAGATCTTCTGGATAGGGCATCTGACTGACATTGATGACGTCCTGGACGGTATGTGATGACAAAGTCGAATCTGGATAAAAAGTTACTCCATCGAGATTGCCTTCTATTGAGGATCCGGGTGGTCATAAAATACTCTAGGTTCTTGTGATCTGAATATACAATGACTTTATGAGCTGCTCCTTCTAGATGGTGACGCCAGGTATCAAACGCGTCTACTATGGCAAGGAGTTCTTTATCATGAATTTCATAATTAATTTCTGGAGGGGAAAACTTCCTTGAATGATATGCAACTGGATGTAGTTGTCCATCATCTCCATATTGGGAAAGAATGGCCCCTAGAGCAAAGTCCGATGCATCTGTCTCAAGGAAGAAGGGCTTACTAGAATCAGGATGAACTAGGATTGGAGCAGTAGTGAATGCTGATTTCAAGGTCTGAAAGGCCTTCTCTGCTTCTTCGGTCCATGAGAATTTGGAGTTCCCTGTAAGCTTGGTAAGAGGTGTCACTATCTTGGAGTAATCTCTGATGAATATCCTATAGAAATTGGCAAACCCCAAAAAACATTGTACATCTCGAACACATGAAGGTGGTTGCCAATCAAGGATTGTCTCAATCTTCTTAGGGTCCATAAAAATTCCTTTATCTGATACTATGTACCCTAAAAATTCCACTTCTGTCTTATGAAAAGAACACTTCTCCAATTTCGCATACAATCCTTTTTCTCTTAGTTTCTCTAGGACTATCTTTACATGATCTTCATGATCCTCTAGATTTTTTGAAAATATCAAGATATCATCAAGGTATATTACAACAAAATCATCTAAATATTCTCGAAAAATATCATTCATCATATGTTGGAAGACAGCTGGAGCATTTGTAAGACCGAAGGGCATAACTACATATTCAAAATGCCCATACCTTGTTCGAAATGCTGTCTTCCATTCGTCTCCTTCTCTGATCCTGACAAGGTTGTAAGCTCCTCGAAGATCAATTTTCGTGAAGAATTTTGCTTTTCCAAGGCGTTCCAAGAGCTCTGATATGAGTGGTAGAGGGTATCTGTTTTTTATAGTGACTTTGTTCAATCCACGATAATCTACACACATCCGGAGAGTCCCATCCTTCTTCTTTACAAATAGAATAGGAGCTCCTGCTGGAGACTTCGAGTGTTTGATAAACCCCTTTGCTAGATTCTCATCAATGTTCTTGCGTAGTTCTGTAAGTTCCTCTGGAGATAGTCTGTAGATTGGTCCAAAGGGTGGTTGTGTTCCCTCTTGAAGATCTATGGGACAATCATAAGGTCTATGCTCTGGAAGGATATCTGCATTCTTCTTTTCAAAAACATCTTCAAAGCCGTTGTACTGATTGGGTAGCTGTACTGGATCATCTTTCTTGGATTCTTGAGCTGGTATGGCATAGATCATATATGTAGGTTCCTTCCTTACTGCATGTATGAAGGCTTTAGCTCCAACATATGTTGGGTTCTTCTGGATATCTCGACGGGTGATTTTATTCTTTTCCCAATTAATTTCTGGATTATGTTTCTTTAACCACGGCATTCCGATGATAACCATATTTGCTGGACTCGATATTACATTGAAACATATGTGTGAATCATGGTCACCAAGGTGTACTCTTAGTGGTATGGTTTCCATGGTTATATTCCCCGATGCTAGAGGCCGTCCATCTACTACTTCGGCTACTACTGGTCTGTTCTTTCGAAGTACTGGAATTCCATGTTTCTTAACGAGTCCTTCATCAATGAAACATGAGGACGCTCCTGAATCTACTAGAGCTATGAGGGAAAGGGTCTTCTTAGACAGGATTAACTTGACAGGGGCAAGACATGTTTCTACGGGTGTGGATGGAATTATGAGACCCTTTCGTATATCATGGTCCGGCTGTATGGTCTCTTTTACAACTGGACTTCCTCGTTTCCCTGCTCTACAAGGGTGGCTGCGACTTTGGAGTTTGTTCTCTTGTTGGGACAATTAACTGCAATGTGGCCAGGGTTTCCACAATATAGACATAATTTGTTATCCCTCCTTCTTTGTTTCTCTTGTGGTGTTAGAGGCTGGAACCTAGTTACATCTATCTGCATAGGTTCGGGCATAGTGTCATCTCTAGGAGTAGGCTGGAAAGGTTTCCATTGGCGAGGTCTTCCTTCTACTTGTTTTTCTTGTTTCCTTTCAAAAAGACGGTTATCACATTGAATGGCTTGGTTGATGTATTCATTCAATGTCTTCACCTCTGGCATCGTGAGTAGAAGGTCCTTCACGTCATCCCTTAAGCCCCATCTAAATTGGCTAATGAAATAATCTTCATGCCAAGTGAGGTCACATATCAATTGCCTAAATTCTGATGCATAGGTAGAGGCAGGGCGGTTACCTTGACGTAGCTTTCGAAGTTTTGTTTCTGCCACTCGACTCGTGTCTGCATCTCCAAATGTGGCGACAAGCTCTCCAAGAAATGCCTCATAATTATGAAGTACGGCCATATCCTTCTCCAAGATTGGGGCGAACCATGATAAAGCTTGACCATAGAGCAAGGTTCCAATAAAACCGACCTTGGATGCATCATCAGGGTATCTATCAGGCTGCATGCGAATGTACAATTTGACTTGTTGCAAGAATCCTCGAAACTTTGTACGATCACCATTGAACTTTTCTGGCATGCAAATCTTGGGTTCCTTCACAAATGATGTACTGGGCCGTTGGTTCACTTGAATACTCCCTTGATTCGCTTGAAGACTCCCGATTCGTTCTTGTAATTCTTGAAGGAGTGTACCTACATGCACTGGATGTCCCATCTCGACTTGTGTCTGTCGACGACTTAGGTCTTCGACTTGTTGTTGGAGACTCTGAAGTGATGCTACGATCTGTTCATAAGCGTTCTCCATGATGTCTGGTCTTGGATAGAAGATGGTCTTGCCAAAATGTCAGGGGAGCACTAGATTGTGCTCTCTGACTACACAAGACAAGATTTCGGAAACACAGTTCTGATTACAAGAATACCCACGAAGGGAAAATGCTACAAGAATATACGATCGATACAAGATGTCCCACAACCCGGGACCAATAGGTATGGAAAACTCGACTAGAGATGATACAGGAGATCCCACAACCCGGGATCGTAGGTAGGAAACAAGATATCTCGATTACAAGAAATCCCCTCAGGGATATGAACTGGATACAAGAAATAACTAGAAAGGATCTCGTACTACGAGATTACAATAGGACAAGAAAGGATGTCCACAATACAAGACTAGACAAGACTAGAGCTAGAAACAAGACTAGAACTTGAACTGGAACTTGAATGTACTTACTTGGAGGTCACGACTCCTTGAGCTCCCAAGACTGGCATTGGCAAGACTGATTATGAATGTGGCCAACCCCTCCTTATATAGGTTTTCAAGGGCGGTTCCCAAGGCGGTTGCGAACTGATGATGTCATCATGATGTCATCGATTTGTAACAAGACCTCCCAATGTCAGAATTCAGCGAATAGACAGTTGATCTTGGGGTTTTGGCACATTCCGGACGCAATGGAAGCATTGGTTTCTCCTAATTCTGAACCAATCATGAGATACAGGGTTCACATGGAATCTTAGGTTCAGGATGGTTTCCTTCGTCCATGACACCGACACTTTAGTCTTACTCTTCGATTCCTTCTCCAATTCTCGACTTTTCTTTAGAATCTCTGCTTCTAGCATTCTAACTCTTTCTCTCAACTGTTGCACTTCCATCATCGGAGCTAACTCCAGCTTCAACTCTTCTTTTGAAGTTCCCTTCTCCAGGGATTGAGTAGCTTTGTTTCTACTTGAGTCTATACTCAACATGTAACAATCAAATTCACTTGTATGCGTCAACCATCCTAGCAACTCTTGATCCGAATCGTCGTTATAGAGCAATGGATTTTGATACTCTCCCATCTTCGTGTCTTGATTCTTAAAGAGCTGCAAGTTGAACCCGTCTTGAAGCAGATTCTTGTAGGTGTCCGTGTTCAAAGAAAACCTAGCTCGTGCACTCTCGTGCCTTGCTTTCTCCTTTTCTTTCTTTTCCATCTCATCTACTATTATTGTCTTCTTCTTGTTGCTCGAGGGTGGGGATACTTGTATTTGGATTCGATCAGACTTTGGCCCTATTGAAATAAAGCCTGTGCGCCAGTCATGCACACATTCGGCTTGCACCAGCCATGGTCGTCCAAGTAGGATCGAGAAGGTAGCCTCTGAGGTCCTTGGTCTTACTATCAGATAATCAACCTTAAACTCTAGACCGCCCACAACTGTACTTACATTCTTCAAAAGACCCGCAGGCTTCACTTGTGTTTGATCCTCCATTCTCAAAGACATCGGCGTTTCTTCCATGTGGTTGAGGCCCAAAGCTTTCATCATGAACTCTGTCATAAGGTTGACTGAAGCTCCACTATCTAACTGAGCACCAGGGACTGCATACCCTTTAATCTCGACTGTCACAGCTGGAGCGTTCGAATCAATTTGCGTCGTAATACTTTGAATGATTCCTTGGACATCCTTATCTTGTCTATTTTTATCTCGAGCTTTCCTCGGCTTCTTAATATATTCGTTGTAGAATTGTTTCCTATAAACAGGCAAACATTTTAGCAATGTGCCAATGTCCAGCGTGACTTCCGTATCAGCGAGCAACTTTACAATATCTACTTCTTCCAAACTTTGTCTTTCCTTTCTAATCTTAGGAGCTTTCAATCTTTCAGGGAATGGTGCTATGCCCGGCACAAACTCCTTGGTCACTGGTGGGAGAATCTAAACCTCTTCCCCATCCTCAAACTCTTGCTGCTCAACAAGTCCTCTAACTTGATTCTCTACCTCTTCGTGTTCAGCTATCCTCTCTTGACTCCCTTCTTCACCTTCGCCTCCTGGATTCTTCTTCGAGTATTCTTGAGTCCTTGTGACTACTGCCACAGTTGGATCTTTGTGTGGTTTCTTGGCCTCGTAAGCATCCACAAAGTGCATCGACGAGCTAGAACCTTCTTGAGGGTTCGGTGTCTTGAACACTACTCCGATTGTAGGAACGTGCTCTTGAGCTCTTGATGTGAGATGCATCTGAGTATCAACATAGTTCGAGGATCCTACTGGTCCTTTTTCCTTGCCGGCGGAAGCTCTTCGTTTTGGACAATCTTCATCAAAGTGGCCCTCCCCACTACAGTACCTACATAATGGAGTATAATCAATTGGCTTCTTTTCGTTTGGACATCTAGATTGAGTATGGCCAAAGCTATGACATCTCCAGCACTGGTTGGACCATCTCTTCTTTGATCACGTACGGCTCCTCTTGGATAGTCTCCTCCTTGACCCTGAGCACCATATCCATAAGTCGGTCTGTTTTCCCAACGAGATGTAGGTGGTACACTTTGAGCAAGCAATCCCGTGTAAGGTCTTTCTCTTGTATCTCCTGCTTTCATGGTCCTTTCTTCATAGGCTCTCTTGTTGTAACATCGGTCCTCTGTGTGATTTGTTCTTCCACAAAAAGTACAACGCATCCTAGGTGGCGACCTATCTGTGAATACTCTCGAGACTGTAGGGCATTCTGAAGCCAAATGGCCGTAACCATGGCACTTTCCACACCATGTATTCGATCGAAACACTTGATTCGGGTTTGTTGTGACCTCTGGTTTTACTGTGTACGTCTCTTGAGTTATCGTGGCAGCTTTAATAGCTTGCGTGACCAATTCCAATATTCGTTCTTCGGTTAGCGCAGGCTTTACCTCGCCTGGCGTGCTAGTGGCAGCTACAAAAGCTGGAGTTGTCAATGCGGGACTTACTTGGCCAGGATCTTTCATCGGTATGTTTCCTGGGCCTCCCATAGGCTCGTATAAGAGCTCCATCTTCCTTTGTTGGCATAGTTGTACTTCCTCCCAAAGCCTTGCTTGTTCCTTAGCATCCATTAAGGTTGCAGGTCTTGTCAGGCTGATATGCTGCTGTGCCGTAGGATCTCTCAATCCCGAAATGAATCTACGTTTCAATGTCTCATCATTCGGGGCATTCACGCCCATCTTTCTTACTAATGTTTCCATTCTCTGAATGTAGTTATCGATGCTCTCGTTGACTCCTTGTCGCAAATAATCCATTTGTTGGGCCAATCTATCTTGGAAGCCTTGTCGTCGAAACTTTGCCAAGAAGGCTTCCTTAAGCATCTGATAAGTTCCACGTTCTTGTGGTGTCAGATTCCCATACCAATTGGCTGCCTCATCACGGAGAATAGCCGGAAAAATTCTCAACCTTTGATCCTGGTCAACTACGTCATTGGCCTCACAAGTAACCTCAAACAACTGGATAAAACTATCCGGATCTTCGTCCCAAGTACCTGAGAACTTGGTGAAGTCCCCCAAATGAACTGAAATCCGCTGAGCCATTTCGAACAGAGGTGTGATGTCGATATCACTTCGATCCCAAAAATTTAGCACACGTGGCTTCAGGATCCCTCCTTCAAATTGTCGTACTTGAGTCTCGACCCTCCTACGGGAGTACACGTTTTTGACCGATTTCTTTGAACCAATCGAAGTCCACTCACCTTGCGGTTCCCACCTTCTTCTCTCTCTTTCAAGGGCTCTTCTCTGAGCGCGTTCCTCTCTTTGAGTTTGTGTTGCTCCTGACGATGAGCTCCCCTTGCTCATGTACTAGATCGCGGGGTCCGCAAGCTCGGCCAACCTGTGGCGCTAGACGAACCTATGGCACTCTCTTATAGAGACGTACCAAGCTATTCCCGGCAGACGCACCAAATGAACAGGGCTCTAAAGCCTACGGAAAAAGTGATTATACGAGACTTTATTTTGTTCAAATCCCTCGAAATCGGTCTACTTGGTTTACCTAGAGCCCACAATTATCTCGAAATGGATTTTTCTTATGGCTATGCACTAGCTCCTAAATTCCCGGCAAACACACCAAAAATAATATCGGTCTCTAGGCCCAAGGAAAAATGCGGATGGATGCCTATTTTTTTTTTTTTTTTTTGTTGCCCAAATGCATTGAGCTCCAAGGATTCCACTCGAATATATATGTAAAAGCACGAAAACGGGAACCCTAGTGTGAGTGTGAGTGGGGGTTCTAACTCATGGATTGCTTCGCAAAAGTGCCCACCGTACCTCTTCCCTCACTGTCTTTCTTCCTCACTCCGCTTCATACACTCTAACTTTCATGCACCTTAGCTTACTCACTCCCGTACATTCTTACCCATATGCACACACACCCTCACCTTCTTGCTAGCCTTTGCTCACACCTACACACACCCACAGACTCACTTTCTCTCACTTTCCTCGTTCTCGCTTACTCTCAATCACCCTTGCCGTCCTTTCTTTGTTTTACCTATTCCCACACACTCTCTCAATCCTTTCCCTTCTCCTTCCTCTACATGCTCATACACATAGGATGCACCATAAGAGGAGCACCACACCAACTAGTAAACATAAGAGGTGCACTGCACTGACTGGTACACATACAAAAGGCACGCAGCACCGAGTCAACACTGGGATGGATTAATGCCACAGATACCAATAATCACTGCTACACAATTTGCCAATCGCACATCACTCCAGCATAGCTATTTTTTCATGATGAATACATCAACATACAAACCATGAGAGATCGAGTTCATGACTTCATGCCTTGATCCAATATCATAACATCTACAACATGACTTGTTATGTAATCCACCATGAGAGATGCACTTAATGTCTTGGCAACTTGATCCATCTGCTGAACATCCACAGCATGACTCGATATGCACAAACAAATTCCACTGTCAAATGCTCTGGTCTTCCTGTCCCTGCAAGCCTCCATGAGCATGGCTATAATGAATGTAATAGCGATTACCAACCCACTCTACTGCTGCTGATTACCATAACCTGATTCGCAAATCTATATAGACCATGGGTCAAGTATATGCAATTCAACATACCAGACTTGGCCGATGCGATTGAAACTGAAAGATAATGAGCATGATTAAGCGCACTTGGGTAATGGAGGGGCACAAATTTTCTCCTATCCCTAACTGAATGCCCATAGCACACTACCAGTTTTAGTGGAGCCTAGAAGTAGAAAGCATCCATCGTCGTTTACTGTGCAAAAGAGGTACAATGTTGATGCACTAAAATGATAACCCCGTAGGGGACACAAATCAATCAACGTGGAATATCCACATACGGTAGCTCCCTCACCTCTACATGAAGTACTTTTTCTTTGATTTCCTTGCAAATCACAATCCCATGGGATATCAAGTGTTGAGTCACTTACTACCAACAAACACGGTCTTTTCTTAAAAAAACTCGCATAAGTGACAGCGGATGAATAGTGCAGCAGACCGCAGGGAGATATTTCTAAGCAATTGTTCCACGAAGGTTCATGAACTCTAGCGGGTCAACCAACTGCTATACAGCCAAACACAACACCCTTATTACTCACCCTATCATTTCAATGATCATAAAGAAGTCTCACAGAACATTCCTAGTCATCTGAGCATTCGTAGTTTGGAACATGATCTTGGATTATAAACAACATATCAGTTTAGACATTGTTACAGAGTAAGCACAACGTCCACGGAAGCTTGAAACCAAAACCACGCTATTCCTTGGAATCAAACAGGCACCATGAAATGAGTCACGCATTAGCTCATTCACTATTCACTTGGTTTTTCTAGCGTTGTTTCCTATGATGCTGGACCCTAATCAATCGGAGTCATTGACATGTACATGAGGTCATAATTTTTGCTCCACTTTTACCTGGTCGACTTCAGGACACAAAATGAAATACTTCAAAAATGAAAATGCAGGTCAAAAATTCAGTAGGAGACAATTAGTACAGGAAAATGATAGCAATTGTGATTTCTATTAGCGTGGATGTATTCTAACATAGCAGTTTTTTATCCGCTCGACTTCATCTAACCCCTCAAGGTCATGCTTACACGTACATCCATTAAATCGGCAGAAATCAACTTAATCTGTGTGCATCTCTTCACTTCCCTCCTCTCAAAATATTTTTGAGGGTATTTGTTACAGTGTTAGCGCTTCAGGTATCCATACAGCCACAACAGTCTAAATGCATTCTGTCAAATACTCCATACCTCTTGCAGCCATTCCAGCAGAGCGATGGAGCTTAGGTTTTGGTTTGAAGCTCAGATTTGCAACAAAAGGGCAACCACGTGGTAATCCTGCAACAGATGTGAGGGGATCTTGTTATCCGTCCTCTCCTCGATGTCCACATATGGAAACGGCAGCATAGGGATCTCTGTACGACTCCTCATATGAACAGAAATGAAAGCCTTTCTAAAGAGTGTAATCACAGAGTGTAATTACAAGAGGTTGTGACGCCATGGGATGCACAGAAAAAACAAGCGAAGTTAGCTCTAACGTTAGTTTTTTTCTCTCCGAAGGGAAGGAGGACGCCCCCATGCATCTGCACCTCCATTCATATCAACAGCTAAGCAAATCCCCCACCTCCAATAGCAGCCTCCCCATTTGTAGTCAAAGACATTGAATGCCACCCACCTGCTGCAATATCCACCATAACTAGCCCTGACAATCCTTCGACTGCTATTGGAAGGGCTTTTGGCTGGGTATCTCCAGTTCCTAGCTGACCATATTCGTTGTTTTCCCATGCCCAAACTTCACCTAACTCCAAGAGAGCCAAATTGTGGAATGCCCCAACTGCAATCAGTTTCACATCCTCCAAACCCTGTACGCGTACGGGGGTAGAAATCTGTTTTATGTCCCCTGGTGGCCAAGGTTGTCCCCAAGTCCAAACCTGCCCACTCTCTGTACAAACAAGTGAATGTGTCCCACTAGCTGCAACCTGTCGAACACGAAGATGTGGTGTACACTGTCGAGGAATGACAACATCCCGACGGAAGACTTTTGTGTCTGCTTTCTGTTCTGGTGGTTCAGCACACTGCCCATACTCATTGCCACCTGCGTATCGAAGAGCCC